>VWZX01009603.1:905688-1159797 GCA_013399015.1 Galbula dea
AAACATGACTTCCCCTTGGTAAACCCATGCTGACTGCTCCCAATGACCCCCTTCTCCTTGATATGCCTAGAGACAGAGTCGAGGATGAATTATTCCATCACCTTTCCAGGGATGGAGGTGACACTGACCATGACAAAGGCAGGTATCACAGTAACATGGGTATCATTCAGATGAAGGTGGTTTTGCTGAAAAGCTATCTAGTCAAAGCACACAGATTACATATGGGCAAGTGAGATGCATGAAAACAGTAGAAATCATAATTTGAAAATTGTAACATTCTTACCTTCAGAAGCATCCAGGAAATGCATGTTGAGGGAGTACTCATCTCCAGCAACATTCCCATCAAAGGCAAGTAATGTCCAGATTTCACATTAATTACTAGACCAGCCAAGCCACCAAAAGCAAGCAAGTGATGAACTACCAAGAACACATCAAATGTTCTAAAAATAATGTTGGACACGTGAACAGCTACATTTTCAAGCAAGAAAAATCCAGCAGCTATTAAACAGTTAAACCAACTCCACTTTTGCTGTGAATACACTTTGTCAGCATGAAAAACTGGATCTATGAGCAGAGCCCATAACCCAGCAACACAGCTCTGAAGTCCAAACACACCACGTGTGACTGCCATATTCCAAAACACCTTCTCCTTTCCATACAAGCCACGGTAAGTGGTACTTATCCATGAAGACAACCAGTGAGACAGAAGAAATACTCCCAAGTAGATTAAAAACCCAGCAGCTAAGAATGTCAAACGAACTTCCCATAAGAGATAGTCCCAGTCAAACAGGGTCCCAAACACTGGATCATCACTTAGAGGCTTCATTTCTTCTTTTTGGCAGAGCAAAACCTTGCAAGGGGCATGACACTTCTCACCCGCACTACAGTCTCCTTAAGCTATCCAGCCTCTCCTAGTATGCAAATCAGAAATCACCAACTCTTCTTTTCCATCTGGAACAAGGAGAAAACAAAAAATGAATTTTTAAGTCATCCATATACATAGTTTCTAAACCACAGGGAATTCAATTCCATTGGAGTTATGACTTTAGTCCTGTTGCCATTAGGCAGTCATCCCAAAACCAGGTTTAGAGATAGAAAAAAAACCCATATGCAATGTGTTTAAGATTAACAATTGGCCTGCAAAATCTGTACTAGTACAAAGTAACACACTAAAACAAAACTTGAAAAGAGCCAAGTAGGAAGGCAAAAAGAGAAAATACAAGAAGCAGACCCTGTTTTCCTACTTATGAAACTTGGATTTCAACAGCAGTGTGCAGCTATTCTCCTACTGCATTATGCTCCTGCTCCTCTGCTCTTCCCCTCACTGATTTTCCACCTCTTCCAACAGCTTTAGGTGCAATTCAGAATCTCAAATACAGATCCAGGACATAAAACTACAAAACCTTAACCCAGTAAGTGGTTCTGCTTACCCTGTGGCTTTTAGGGTTACATCTTAAAGCAAGACATTGCAACCAGTTTCTGAACACTTTCCAACAGAAAACATATTTAAAAAAATGCAAGGAGAGCACGGAATGCAGACAAGCAACATTAATATGTATTATTAACAACATTAGTGTCATTAAGCTGAATAGCCCAGCAGTAAGTCCCTCAAATTAGCTGAAACTTCCTTCCATAGTTCAAACTCAAAGATCTGTGGGGAGGAACAAGCCAGATAACACTGAAATACCTGAATGCCAGCTCATTTTATGAACGATTTCGGCAATACTAGCACGACCCCTAGACATACCACCGCCTGTAGGCGCTCAGAACCACAGCGCGTTTGGAAGTATGGTGGCACCTGGATGAAAGAGCCACAACGACCACCGAGTAAAGAGCCCCTGGCGAGATGCTCCCACCTTGCTTACCATGCAGCAAATACCACCACACAACAGAGATCCCGCAGGGCCTTGCTCTCCCTGGCCTTTGCTCGCTGACGCGCCCCTCGAAGAGGGAGGGGCGGGCTGGCAGACACGGGCTGAGGGCCCCACGCCTGACAAGACCGACTCGAAGGTGGAGTCCCAGCAGCCTCCCCTCACGCCCATCTTACGGCGGAAAACTGGGATGAAACATACAAACCCGATGGCACGAACAGGCCCTGAACAGCGTAACCCGTCGAGGCAAGCCTTGTCGCCAGCAGAGCCACGACAACTCCCCCGCCCCGACAGACATACCGACGGCAGCACGTTCTTGCTCCTGTCCGCGCCCCCCACTCCCGCGGTCGCCGAGCCCCTCACGCACAGACCTCGCTCATACCCCGCTGTTCCTCATCCACAGCGCCTCCCGCGATGGCGGGCCGGTCCTTGCCGACTCCGGCACTGCCCTGGGAGGCAAGCCGCCACCACCAGCCTCCCCGGAACAGCAGGCCGGCCACAACCCCCACAACAACCGCCCTCAGTCAGCCGGCCTCCATCCGCGCCTCTGCGCCTGCGCCACAAACCATACCGCCCCCTGCGCGCAAGCCAGGAGACGCAAACTAGCGTCGGCGGCCGCGGGGCGGAGACCGCGGTGACACCGCTTGGGTAGAGGGGACGCGGAAGCAGAAACCGCGGAGTTGGCTCTGGCACGGCGAGACAGGGGAAGGGAGTCACATGGGGAGTCCGACCCATCGTCATGGCGCTCCCCCCCCCCCACCTCCAGCGGGGGAATTGTGTTTACAAGGTGTTTTTCTTCACCTAAGAGCAGGATCATCCTCCCCACTGATAAGTTCATAATGTTTCACAGACGCCTGTTCGACAATAATAACGAAAAAAGTGATGCTATAGCCGGTACATTTACCTGTAATTATCCAAGTTCATTAAAGACAGCAAATTATTAAATGGATGTCACGGGAGTTCTGCTACATCATTCTCTCCATACCTGTCAAAATTGACGCCGTCAGCCCCGTGAGTCAGCCTGCCTTGTGCTGGGAGCATCACGGGGGAGCTCACAGAAACCACACCGGGAGGATTCCTGGGCTGTCCTTCAGCCCCGCACCCAGGATTTAGTTGGGCTGCAAGGAGAGTGACTGGCAGTGACTGTGAGTTTTGCCAGGGAAAAACTCAATCCCGCAGCAGACCAGGTGGTTCCACCAGAAAGTGACAAAGTAAAAGATAAGATCGAGCCACAGCTTCTCTTACACGGAGGATTGGCCTAGAGCAGCTGAAATCCTAAGCTGGGCCTGCCTGTGGGGAGAGACCTGAGCTGGGAAATGAGTCCTGGAAGTCTGATGGGTTCTGGGTTTGCAGCTAGGGAGAGGGGAGTGCTGCCATCCCTGTCCCTGACAGACCCCCTGAGCTCTGTGAAAAGTAAGATCCATTCATATGCCACCTCAGTAGTTTAGATACGGGTAGCCAGCCTCAGCTGTTTGTGGGAAATGTCTGGGATCAAAATCTACTGCTTATGTCTCCTTTTAACATGCTGACTGTAAGGCATTACACCTTCCCTCTGAGCAACTCTACAGACAGCCCCGAGGGACAGACAGGGTTTGGCTGAAGCCATACCCACACACCCAGAGACTACCTGTGTGCAACTGAGATGAGTCACATGCTGGCTGCAGCACACCTGCCACTTTTTTACCAGTAATCTCATCTCTGCCCAGGAGGTCCAAGCTCAGGAGTAAATGCAGGGCAAGAAATTTCAGCCCAAACACTAATTTCATGCAAAGACCACACTCATGATCAAGTGACAGAGATCCTAAGAACATGAGCTTGCAAGTTGGTCTTATAGGCAAAAGAATTCCTCTTTCCACTAAAGTAAATTTGTTGCAATGCTCTGGGATATCATCAAAGACACTCACTAACCCCGAAGGGGGAAAAGGGCTCTAGGGCCTGAATGATGCTAAGTAAAGGAGTAGGAGGAGGTATCACTTGGGAAGTGCTTTCTGTTTGGTGATGTATATTCATTTAATAGCCTCTGTTCCCTCATGGGTAACATGGTAAGGATAAGCAAGCTGAACAAGCAAAAGCTGAGTGAGCTGCTGTTGGAAGAAACTGCTCTTCCAAATAACATGATTGGGGTGATGCATCAAAGACATGGTTTAGCTTCCCCTAATTTTATTTTTCCCATAACTGTCCTTAAATAATTCCTTTAAATTGTAACACCCTGAGGCAGGAAATTTTTTTACTTCTATATAAGAAACTGTGATTGTACTGTAAAAAACATGATCTCAGATAGGCTGTTGTCTTGGGGATTTTTATTGACTGCCTTTCTTGCCTTTTGAGGCAAAATCTCATTAACTACTACCAGCCACAGCTATGATGTAATAGTTTAGTGTTAGTTTCTGAATGTACTGATACTACAGACCTACTTAGTGACAACTTTTTAATAGGTGCCTCATTATGGTAATTATGATCACTTTAAGTATTTCAAAATAGTTCTTTCTGCAATGAGGCTCATCTTCCATATTATGTCATATTCAGATCTCCCTTTCACAGCCATTCTGGATGCTACAGCATACCCTCTCCAAAGCTAATTTTCCTGACTATCTGCACTCTCTTGATTTTGGAAGACTTGGCATCTTCAGAATGCTATGGCTGGAAGAGCAAAGAGAAGCTCCAGGCAGGGAGACCTGCCTGCAGGCTGGGTGATCTGCCCCTTGTCTCTAAAATCCTCTTAATACTGGTTCAGCAGTGCTTGCCTACAGATGAGAACTGAGCCTGATTATTTTGCACTTTACAATACCTCTGTTTTGTTGCCTCAATGGCTATATCTCTGCAGCCTCCACGTGGGTGCTGCCTTTTATTTTGAAATGAAGTGGCTACATCCCAAGTACCCATTGAATATGAATTTATCACCCAGTATCTCCCAAAACATCCATAGGAATGCTGGCTTCAGAAGCTCATTTTGACCAGACTCCTGCTTCAATGGGACCAATGCCCAATACCTAGGAACCATCCAGAAAAGCACAACTTGGCACAGGTCAAATGTCTTCCAGGTAGCCTACTAATAATTAAATATTGCATGCAGTGATGAATCAGTAGCTCCTCTGTTGTATGTATGAATATATAGATCACTGTTGATAGTTAAAAGTGTTTTTTCCAAATGGGAGTGCCATGATCCCAAGCCCTTCTCCTGCTCCCAGTACTCTCAGAGGCTGGTATGCCCTCAGTGGTGGGGCAGCACCTTCAAAGCAGAGTGTTAGGAGGTGTGCATGTAGGACACAAGGCCAACCAATGAGACCTTCAGGGAGAGTGGAGCCCACAGTTTATGTAGAGGCTGAAGGCTGACTATTATAGGATATGTATGAGTGACTGTGTTTATATGTAGTGGGAACACAGAATATAGCCAGCTGGTGCTTCTATTGCCATTGGTAGGGAGTTGAGAAACATGTTTTGTGGGTGGGTTGTGAAAGGAGTTTCAATCCTATTATCAAATTAACCCATCCATTGCAGAAAATTGCTTATCCTGTAAAGATTTGCCTTGGACATGTAGCAGCAGCAAAGTCCAGAATAAGCCACCCTGAATTCTGCCCTTTGCTATGGCAACAGAGGGGAGTTTTCTCTCTGTAGGAGATGTGATGTGAAGGTGAAATGGCCAGAAATGATCTGTGGCAGCAGAGAAGGAATGGAGCTGGAAGGAATCCTGCTTGATAAGGCTGTTCCCTGATCATTTTATAGCTCACTGCATAGGAAGAATCTGAAGTTACTGCCTTACATCATTTTCATTTATTTTTTAATTCCAGGGTACCAAACACTTGTAGTCACTGGTGCTGTATGTTGAACTGAGTTCTATGAGTAGAAACAAACCATGAGTTGGCAATCTTTTGAAGAGAGGACAAAAAGACTACTGCTACTTTAAAAGTCAAGACCTTGTTGACTTCTCAAATGGTTTTGGCCCTCTCTTCCCAAAGTTTTACATTTACAGACACAGATGCATACATATACACACAGCTAGTGCTGACCTGCCACAGGATCATATCTTTTCAGTGACATGCTTCTTGAATTCTTTTTTTAAGCTGAAATTTGCTCTTTTACCACCTCTTAATCTGCAGTCTGGGTTCAAATGTATGGGAGCTTCACTACTCATTGTGGGAGCTTTGCTTCAAGTCAGTGGGAGGTTTACTGCCTGCCTACCTCATGGAACTCTGTGGCAATACCAAATGTGTGATCTTGCTTTGTTAATGTTTCACACATAATCCCAAAGTTCTCCTGATTCTTGTCCAACAAGTACTTATGCAGTATCCTTACATGCAAACTACAGCTAGTTAAGGAGCACTTCAAATATCCTTGTTTAAGGCATTTTTCCTCTCAGCTAACAGGAAGCATACTTGATTTCTTCCAGAAAACCTGTAGTACAAGGCTTCCTTGTGTGCCAAGGATTCAGAAGGTCTCCACATTGCACAACATATTCATCTACCCAGGCTGCTTTGCTTTCCTCAGTACTTGGAGATCAGTGCTAGTTTCTACAAACTTGCTTTCTCTTTCACCTGTGATCAGCTTCAAATGAATCAAACAACTTCTAGTGCTCCAGAACAGATAGTGATAAGAGTTTCAAATGAATTCATGAACTACTTGTGCTCCAGAACAGTTGCCTTGAAGCATTTGATAGACTCCAAAACCAAACCAAAACAATAGATTTGCTGCCCTAGCAGTTTGAACTTTGAGCTACCAGTGGTGGGAAAAATAGCAGCAATGAAACTGGCTGCTTCTGCCTGCTTCAATATTTCCAGATAATTAGAAGAATGGAAAAGAACTGCAGATTCTTTGCTTACTCCCTCTCAAGATTATCCCCATTTCTCTTCATGAACATCTAATGAAAATGCTGGAGGTGTACAACCACTGTTGAGGGGTGCTGTATATCCTAGTTGCACTAGAAAAGCTCTGCTGGGTGTAGAGACAGTTCAGGATGTTTATCATACCCATGCTGACCCTGTGACATCTGGCCATTCCCCATCAGCTGCTTAACTAGACCTCACCAAGTACAGCCTCTGGGCAATTATTCTTTCAGTATTTCCTCCCTTCTCTCTAGGAAACACATTTTACCCTTTTTTCTGTTTAATTTTTATTTGATATAAGACACTCTCAAGGTCTCTCCTGCTTGCTCCAAACATCTGTCTCAAAGATTTCTTTAAATCTCAGCTTCTCTTTCCTATTAGCCCTGTAACTAATCTGCAATGCATAAGACTGCTTCACTTTATCTTTGTCTCCTCAAGTTCACTCCAAAGCCTTCATAGTCTCCTTACACTTTGCAAGCTTCTTACCATGTTCCTTGTTCCATTAACATGTCTCTTGAATCACTGCTTAAATATATTTAGTGGTGTAGGTTTTGTTCTCCCTCTTCTCCCTAACTCTGTTGGAACTTTGGCCAGACAACATCTGTTTAAGCTCCTCCCTGAGGATTTTCACCTCTTAGTGCCCAGCATCACTAGTGACACTTTAACCACTTCTTTTACCCCATAGGAATAAGAAATAGTACTGACTGGATCCAGTCCAGGATGTAAGTTCTCTGGTTGCCTCTGGTTAGCTTCAGGTAACTAGCTAGCATGTGGTGATGATACAAGCTTGGGTTTGCAGCTGAACCTCACCAATCTGCATGTCTTAACAATGTTTGCTGGAACAAGTTATTCTGCCTCAGTAGTTAGGCTCTTGCTTCACAGCTGTGGTCATGAAAGTTAGTCTGACTGGTGTTTCAGGTTTCCCCAGAATGTCCAGCCCTTCTTTCTCATTTCTCACCCAGGTACCTCCAGTGCCTTGTCAGGAAGCAAAGAAAAACCCTGTGTCTGTCTCATGGAATATATGCATATCATTTTGGAGTTTTATTTAGCTCCAGGTACTCTCACCTGAGTGGAAACTGAGGACTTTACCAGCAAGCCAAATTGTGTTGGTCAAGTTAGAGCAGCTAGTGACTAGCTTACCAGTAGGTCTGTAGCAAGGGTTTGGGCCCAGATTACCACCTCAGACTATCTTTCAGCTTTTTCTGTAGACAGCTTCAAACAGTTCCTGTGAAAACCTTCTGAGAGGAAGTCAAGGACCTTAGAACTACTGTTTGGCAATGGTGGGCAGAAAGCAGGAACAGTTCTGTGGCCTCAGTCAGAAATCTAGTAAGTTTACTTTGGGGAATTTCAGTAAAATGACAGCAAATCCATCATATTTACACATGTCTCAACAGCTTCAATTATATCTTGTAATAAACAGTCTATAAGCAGTTAAGAGGATGGAATGTGACAAGGAATTTTCCTGTTTCCAGCTTCACCAAAGGGGAGACATGCAGCTATTTCACAAGTTGCAATACTGTACAATAATGACAACAGTATAAATGGAGAATAAACAGAAAAATTACTTTTGTCAGAACATTTTGCTAGGGCTAGTTGGGCCAAATGTAAGATATTTTTAAAACAGCAGCTGAGAATGAACTTTTTTCATGGCAGGTTATTCTAAACTTGCAAAAGGTGGGGATCCTTTTTTATGTATTCTATTTAGATTTATTTAAGATAGGAAGATTCTAACTTCTTACTAGGGATAGTCCTAAAAATGAATTCTACAAACCCATGTTAATGTAAGTGAACAGCAGTTAACCAAACTTTCTAATATTTAATACAGTTGTTAACTTAACTAAGCCTCTGGTACTAAAAGCCATTCCTAGTACCTCATTTCTCTCCAAAGCTAGCTTTATATGCGGTGGTTGAGAGTCAAGCATTTGATGTCTGCCACAAATCTGTCAGTGTGTTAGATGAGCCTAGAATTTGCATCACAGTCTGCTATTTACTGCATTGTAGCAGCTCAGTGGTGGGATGAAAGAGAAGGCATCATCCAGTGTACAGTCAGTGAATTGGCGCTGCATCAAGAGAAGCGCAGCCAGCAGGTGGAGGGAGGTGATTCTCCCCANAGAGAGTTGGGATTGTTCAGTCTGCAGAGGAGAAGGCTCTGAGGAGACCTTCTTGTGGCCTTCCAGTATCTGAAGGGGGCTACAAGAAAGCTGGGGAGGGACTTGTTAGGAGGTCAGACAGTGATAGAAGCAGGGGAAATGGGTGGAAGCTAGAGGAGGGGAGATTTAGGTTGGATATTAGGAGGAAGTTCTTCACTGTGAGGGTGGTTAGAGAGTGGAACAGATTGCCCAGAGAGGTTGTGGAAGCCTCATCCCTGGAAGCTTTTAAGGCCAGGCTTGGTGGGGCCCTGGGCAACCTGATCTAGTGGCTGGTGTCCCTGGCAGGCAGGGGGGGTGGAACTAGATGACCTTTAAGGTCCCTTCCAACTCTGAAAATCCTATGATTCTATGATTAAACCAACTCATGGTCAGGCTCTGTGTGGACTTTCTCCATTCCTTTGTACTCCACCCTTCCTGAGTTTTCACCTTTAGTAAAAGATCAACTGGCTTTTAGACTATTTCACTAGACTCTTCAGCAGGTTCATCAGATAGTTTAATGTGAAGGGTAAAAGTTAAGCCCTTCCCTTCATAAAAATCATATCCAGAGAGGAGAAAGAATATATTTCGAGAGTGAGAAGAAAAGAGAGAAAAATGTGGCACAGAATTCCCTGTCAGGTATATTCTCCTATTTCTTGCAAACTTAATCAAAATCTCACTGACAGAAATCATAACAGGTTATGAATATAAACCATTATAGTAGTCTTTAGAGTATTTTATGGAGAGAAACATAAAATGTTATGGCTTATGTATGTTATGGAAAACACACAATAAACAAATGATAGAATGTAAAAGAAGTAAGGTTTTCTCTAATCTTACCCTTTGTGCATCAGCCCAGAGGAGATTTTCATAGTGCCTTTTGAATCAGTTGGTTGGTTTCACCCAGAGTAAATGATGTTCTTAAAAGTTTCATAAAAATCATTAGAAATCAGCTCCCAGTCAGTACCCCATGGAAAGAAAGGCTGCACCACAAAACAACAGTTCTCTGTCCTCTTTGGCTATAGGCTTATCAGTTATCCCAGATAGCCCCAAACCTATAGCACCTCACCAGATGCAGCCATAGCAAGTTGCTAAAGACCATGCAAGACAACTGGGAGTAATATGCTATGGAAGTATGAGAGAGAATTGGGGCAAAAAAAGTGACAGGAAACTAGTTCCCTTTGCTTTGCTTCTCTCAAAACAATTTGATGCTGTGATTTGTGCTGTTCAGAAGCACAAACAGGCTTCTCAAGCCTAGTTCTCAGAAGAGTTCACACCTGACTTTATGAAGATTTCAGTGGGATTCCTCACAGTGAAAAACATAGGGAAGTCTTTGTGGATTGAGGCTGTAACCTATTATATCTGTGTGTAAAGATTACCTCATGTTCCAAGGGTTAGGCTGTGGCATAGACCCACTGGGGACCACAGAATCACAGAATGTTAGGAGTTGGAAGGGACCTGGAAAGATCATCTAGTCCAACCCCCCTGCCACAGCAGGATTCCCTAGAGCAGGACCAGTGGGCTATGGAAGTAGCCAGTTTTTAGTGGTCTGAAGGCTGAGCTGTGCTCCAGTTGCATGTGCACCTTGGTTTCTTTGGAAATGATGATGTGACAGCAGAATGCTTCCTCTGTTTACTAGCTGCTCATAGTATGCTGGAGATGGGTGTTGGTTACTCTTTGCTGCATCCCTTTATTTTGGAAGACCTAAGCACTTGAAAACACAGCACCAGGAAAATCAAGATATGTTCTGCATAATTTTTCAGTTTTACACTGGTAGAGACTCCTAAATAAAGCAGGCCTCAGTGTAATGATTTACTTCTTACTAGATGGCATCTTCTCATTTGTATAGAACTTGGCAACATCCTTAAGTGTGAAGTCATCCTGGTTTTCTTGTTCTTGAAACAAAAGGTTCCTCATTCTAGAAATATCTCATTTAAATGGTTCTTAGTCTTCCTATGTTTTCTAAGACATTATTTTCCAATCAATTATGTTAATAAGGGAAAAGTGCCACTGAGAGTTAGAGTAGAAGGCTTCACTGTCAGCAGAGAACATTTTCTCTACAAAGGTTGTGGTCTGGACTCAACTTTTTACTGAAGCTGCTGGTTTTGTGAATCTACAGGAAAGTGATACCTGCTTGTACAAGCTACAGAAATCAATGGTCTAGTTCTTCATCAGTTATTTGAAAAAGAAGAACAAACCCCCTCTATGTCAGGCATATCTTGTACATAAGGAATCCAAATGAAATAAATGTCTAAAAGAAAGAGAACAAACTGAAGGCAGAAGAAACCAATTAATTAGTCAATGCCTCTGTTATGAGACTGTTTTAACAGTGGCAAGGTGCAGGATGTCTGCTGTTGCAGCATCTCCAACTAATAGGCTATTATTGGAAACTAGATTTTAGCTGCCAAGTAATTCTAATCCTGATTTGGTCTTGAGACAATTCCAGGTTTCCTAAGAGACAAATAAAAGATCTCTCAAAAAAAGTTTCTTCCAGCTGAGGAACAGAAAGGAGTGAAATGGCTGTGCAGGAGGAAACCTCCCAGCAGGAGTGAGCTCAGTTTTCCCCCTTAAATGAAGTCCAAATTTACCTACTCTACCAGAAACTAAACTGACTACCAAAGAGAAAGCAGATGTGCTCTTGAAATCATTTTAGGAGAGTTTGCCAAACATTCTACCCTTCAGCACATTGAAAGGGACTCTGCACTGACAATGCAACAGATTTCTCTTTGTTAATTTAATAGTTTCATCCTGCTGAAGTCACTGGATTTAAAACTGCATGCCCAGAGAATCAGATGAACCATTACCACTGATGAAAAAGATGAACTCAAAGGCAAAAAAATACTGTAAGTACTTTAGAATGATGGATTTAGGAGGAAATAATATAATATGAGGAGTAATATAAGTAAATAATATCATGAGGAATAATGTAAGTGCAATCTGCTAAATTAAGTTTTTGTGACTTGAATGATTATGCCTTGCAAACTCACTGTCTGTCACAGAAGGTGATTTTTTTCATGAACAGCCCTGACAAATAGAGATGAGAAAATACCAACACCTTCTTCCAAAGTAAGAGCCAGGAATAAGGTCAAGTACTAATTGGAGTGGTACTGCTGCATAAGAGAAGTCACAATATGATCAGTGTCTTCAGTAGTGGGTGGGAACTGAGTAAGAACAAAGAAGGGAGCTTTTAGAGTGCCCAGAGGGCCAATTAAAATTCAGCATTAATGAGGAGGTATTCAGATGAGGTTGGGATAGGTAGCAGCTGTTAGAGGAAAATCCTACTTCCTATTGTGCTCCTTATTTTAGACAGATGAGAAATCAAGAAAAAATAAGGCTGGGGCAGATGTTCACTCCAAGATCTGGCTGTGCTAGTGGAGGATGTTACCTTCAGCCCCCATCATCCATGCTGCAGTTTACTGTCCCCTCTAATCTGCTCCTGAGCTGCTTATATAGCCATCAAAGTGAGCTGGATTACTTTGAGCAGTAACCTTTTCCTGACCTGTCACATTTAGCTCCATGCAGTTGAGGAACTATTCTGCAAGCAGCTCAGCTAGCAGCTGGGAGGGAACTACAGTGTCTGACATGAGATCCATACTGGCTTTCTAGCTGATGGAGCATGGAGCTGGCAATGGAGCTTGTCCATTGTCTGGCTCTCCACAATTACTGGTGGCTTCCATGGCTGCCATTTGGCACAATTTCATATGCCAAAGATTCATAACACACCAACCCTTAAGGCTAAAAAAAGCAGTGTAAAAGCTTTACAAAGAAAGAAATCTTTGACCAAATGTGTGCAGCACAGACCTTAGAGTTGGCCACTGTGTGATGTGGCTATAACTGGCAGAAGGAAAAACCCCAACATTGCACCAAAAAAGGTTATCATCTGGTTAAACTAGCAGCAAATTGCATCAGCTTTCTCAGTGAAAGTACAATTCTTATTACCTATATGTGTGAGATGTGAGGCCAGTAGCTGCTGGTAAAAAACAGATGAAAGAGAAATAGCAAACTGTAATGCAAGTGTTGGATGAAATCATCCTGCTGAGAGCAGTACCCATAAATATTGCAGTAGGGTGGCTCATCACATGGCCATGGAAATGCTTCTGTCCCATTCCCAGAGCTTCTTTGTACTGTTTGCTGCATAAGAACAGTATATACCTCCAGTAGTAGGAAGCATCCCTTCCTCAGACTAAAGCTGAGCTGCCTTGCATGGTTCTTAACACACAGCAAGTCAGCTCATATGACAAAAAATGCTTTTCTGCTGCTGCTTCAGTCTTCACCAATTCAGGTGAAAGAGAAGTCAAGATGCAAATCTTTGTGAAATGCTGAGAGGTAAATTCAAGTTAAGGCACAATACATAACAGTACCTAACACTCCCAAACCCCCAGAAAGCAGATTATGGCAGTCATTTGACACACTTTCACAGAGAGGTTAAGTGAAGCATCCCCAGCCAAAAAAAAGGAAGAGCAATGATAGGCTTCAGAAATGCCTGGCTGGGAGCTTAGTAAGAGGCACTCTTGGATGTATATTATCTTGACAAATGACCACAGTGTTCCCAGGCTGTGCTGCCATGCATTTTAACAGGGGCAACAGTAGTAAAACTGTCATGGGACTTCTCTCAGTAGGATATAGTTACAGCTTCAAATAATGTCACCTTCTCTGTAATCTTTTTGGGCAACAGTGCCAGTGAAAATGTCCCTGTCTGGTCCCTGTGTGACCTCTGTGAGGCCTGGTTGACAAAGGTGGCAATAGAGTTTCTAGAACAGACTGTGTTCCCATGGTCAATTCTAGGGTTGTTACTGGCTGTGGGAGGAAGTATCCTCTGCAAAGGATATCTTGGTACTGTGATTAGGATAAACAAATCAAAACAGAAGACTTGCAACACATAACTGAGCTAGAAGGTTGTTATTTGCAGTGGCTAAATTAAAGAACACAGTGATTAATACAGGCTTTACAATTAATTACTCCAGCCCTTTGAGTAATACAGGTCACTGGACATCCATTAATTAATTTGCTTCAAGCCCAAGAGATGTTGCTGAATCAAAGCATGTCTATCAAATCAAACACCCAGTGCTGACTTAATTCTTCTCAGTGATGGGCAATCTTTGATAGATTATTGCAACAGTTAATATGCACACAGATAACTGATGAGAGCATTATTTATGGTTTGAATTAGTTTAGTTTCACCTCATAGCCACTGAATCTCATTAGACCTTCAACAGTTAGATTTGGCATTTATAAATTGTGATCAAGGGGCCTTTAATCTTTGATTATTGAAACAGATCAAGCTTCTAGGATGATTAAGCAATCTATAACAAGTTTTGTAGCTTTCATCTGGAATGGGTTTGAATATTTATCACTTTGGACACAGCATTGTAATAGTTGTTTTATGAGCAACCTACAGGAAAACATTGTGATGATGTTCTTTCTATTTTCTGCCCTGCTGTTTGCACACAAAGACTGCCAGAATGATCTCCAAATTTCTTTCTACATTTCTGTTTCTTGAACACTGTCCCTGAGGTATGGAATCATTGGATGGGTTGAGTTGGAAGGGACCTTAAAGATCCTGTAGTTCCAATCCCCCTGCCATCAACAGGGACACCTTCCACTGGACTAGGTTGCTCAAAGCCTCATCCTTGAATACTGGCTTTGAATACTTCCAGAAAGGGAACATCCACAGCTTCTCTGGGCAACCTGTTCCAGTGTCTCACCACCCTCACAGTGGAAAACTTCTTCTGTCTAAAACTCTCTTTTCTAGACTTCAGGAGGGCTAACTTTGGCCTCTTCAAGAAGCTGCTTGATGAAATCCCATGGGTCAAGGCTCTGGAAGGTAGAGGGGCTGAAGAGAGTTGGTCAATATTCAAGTATCACTTTCTCCAAGTTCAGGATGGGTCTATCCCTAAATGCAATAAATCAAGCAAGGGAGGCAGGGGACCTGCATGGCTGAACAAGGAGCTTCTGAAAAATCTCAGATGGAAGAAGGAAGTTTGCAGTGCTTGGAAGAAGGGTCTGACCACTTGAGAGGATTACAAAGGTGTTGCTAGAGTATGCAGGGATGAAACAAGAAAAGCCAAGGCCTCCTTGCAGTTAAACCTGCTGAGGAATATCAAGGTGAACAGGAAAGGTTTCTTTCAGTACATTGGAGGTAAAAGGAAAGCTAGAGAAAATGTGAGCCCTCTGCTGAATGAGGCAGGTGCCATGGAAACAGAGCATGCAGAGAAGGCAGAGTTACTGAATGCCTTCTTTGCTTCAGTCTTTACAGCTCAGGCCAGCCCTCAGGAGTCCCAGACCTTGAAGGGAACAGAGGAAGTCTGCATAAAGAAAGACTTCCCCTTTGTGGAGAAGGACCAAGCTAGAGAACAATTAGGCAAATTGGATATTCACAAGTTTATGGGTCCTCATGGGATACACCTGCAAGTGTGAGTTGGCAGAAGTCATTGCTAGGCCACTCTCTATCACCTTTGAAATGCCCTGGAGAACTGGTGAGGTGCCTGAGGGCTGGAGAGCAGCCAGTGTCACTCCAGTCTTCAAACAGGGCAAGAAGGAGGAACCAGGAAATTACAGGCCAGTCAACCTCACCTCCACCCCTGGAAAGATGGTGAAGCAGCTCATTCTGTGCATCACCTCAAAGCATGAGAAGGAAAAGAGGGTTATCAGGAGCAGTCAACATGGATTGACCAAGGGGAAGTCACTTCTGACTAATCTGAAAGCCTTCTATGATGGCATAGCTGTATGGTTGGATAAGAGGAGAGTGGCTGATGTTGTCTACCTTGGCAAGGCTTTTGGCACAGTCTCCCATGGTATCTTCACAGGCAAGCTTAGGAAGCGTGGGTTAGATGAATGGACAGTGGGGTGGATTGAAAACTGGTTGAAGGACAGAGCTCAGAGTTGTCATCAATGGTGTGGAGTCCAGCTGGAAACCTGTAATGAGTGGTGTTCCCCAGGGATCAGTACTAGGTCCAGTCCTGTTCAATATATTCATCAATGACCTGGATGAAGGATTAAAGTGTACCCTCAGCAAGTTTGCTGATGACACAAAACTGGGAGGAGTGGCTGACACACCAGAAGACTGTCCTGCCATCCAGTGTGACCTGGACAGGCTGGAGAGTCAGACAGAGAAAAACCTCATGAAATACAACAAGGCAAGTGTAAGGTAATGCACCTGGGGAGGAACAACCACATGTACCAACACAAGTTAGGGACTGAGCTGCTGGATACAACTCTGCAGAAAAAGACCTGGAAGTCCTGGAGGACAACAGGATGACCATGAAGCCATCAATGTGCCCTTGGGGCCAAGAAGGCCAATGGCATCCTGGGGTGCATCAAGAATAGTGTGGCAAGCAGGTCAAGGAAGGTTATCCTTCCTCTCTACTCTGCCCTAGTGCCTGCTTGTGTGTCCAGCTGGCATTCCCATTGGACACACAAGTAGGTGTTAAGCCTCTTCACCTGAGTGCAGTTTTTAACTCAGATGCTGTAGCTGAGAAGTGATAGTCTGTGAGGTAGATTGCTGGCCCAGGTTCAGTATAAGTTTTGCCCAGAAGGCTCCAAAAAGTAGCTACCATCACTAACTGTGATGGACAGCCACCTGCAGTCCAGCAGCCACTCAACAGAGAACATGTATCCTGGAATAAAGCAGTTTTACCTGGCACTGAACAGTGATCACTCAACAGAAAGGACAACTACCTGCTACTGCAAACATCTTCATGTACTCTGTTGCACTGTCACTAGCTTCTTGCTCAGGAAGAAAGTATTGGAAGTGTGCTCATGTGTTGATGGGGAGTGCATTGACAATGATCTGTGTCATCACTCTTGTCTAATAAATACTCCTGGCACATTGACTCCCTTCTTACATTTTGCAACACCCTCAGGCCCAAACCTCAAAACCTTCCTACCTCATTTCAGTGTCCACCTTCCCTCTCTCCTGCTACTGCAAATACTACATCCTGCACATCTTTTCTCTTCCCTACCCCAATAACCCTCCAGCCTCCACCTCTTCTCTTTCCTGTGCCTCATCCCCAAACCTCTGCTGCCAAACTAACATTTTCTCTTACAGACCCTTTATCCAAAGCCAGGCCAGTGCTCCTAGGTGGCATTCTCCCAGCATCTCCATGGCATAGTCTTTCAATCCTTCCCTCTAGTATTCCTTTCCTATGTTTTGGTCTGCTCACACTTGACAGGTCAGGTTGCCTAAGACTACCTTAAAAGATGAAGAGAAAGTGGCTTAAAGATTGGCTTCTCAGAGCAGGCTATGACAGCTCAGTTAGTAGCATGTTTGCTTTCCTGCTGACAGAAAAAGAGCTTGAGGTGATCTGAAGGGAGTCTTTTGCAGCTTAATCTTAAATCTTCTAAAATGAATGCTTCAAAGAGACCCTTCTTCACATGAAGAACAAAATTTAAGCTAGACAACTGAGGCCTTGCTTAATTCTTACATAGCATTTCTCAACAGCTAACTGATGTTTCTCCAGGGGCTTATAAACTTGAAAGGAACACGTGGCTTACGCCCAGACCTCTAGCCAGAGGCACAATGGGATGGCAAAAGAGATCAGAAGCTAATTCAGCAGAAATGTACTAAATTCAGGAACAAATAAGGAGTGGAGCCCATATCAGTCCATAGCCATATAAACATTTCTGTGCCCAGCTTTATGAGCTGCTGGGTAATGCAATCATTAAGCACCATCTGAGGACAGTGAAGGCTGTGCCTCACATGATTTACATCATACTTTGCACAACTGCCTGAAAATAGAGGACAGAAAATACACCCTGTAAAATCCAAGGACATTTTGGATTGGAGAGTATTTAAAATACAAATGTTTCTCTTTGTGAAGAGCAGTGTCAGTATTTGAGGAGAGTATAGCTGACAGGACAGAGGTAGTGAGGAGAGCCCAGACAATGTGATAGAGTCATCACACAGCCAAGCAGATGTTTAATGTGTAGTGCTGTCATGCTGAACATCTCTGTTCAGTATACTGCAAGCCTCTGCAGAGGAAAAAGAAGAAAAAACAAACAAAAATTTGGAAAAAAAGGGTGGGGGGGGAACCTAAAAAGGAAAAAGAAGCAACTAAAAAACCAGCCCACCAAAACAGAGAACTGATTCTAGAGAACTACAGATTCTAGAGATTCTAGAATTTTCCAGATTCTAGGGAACAGATTCCTCATAAAATGTATTTTGGGCATAATAAATCAAATATCAATTTTAAATATGTGAACAACAGTCATTGCAGACTGCCTCATTGCAGGGATTTGTGGTATTTAATGTTTCTGTTTCTAATGGGGAAGAAACACTCTAGAAAAGCACCATATAACCAAAAAGAAGAGTAAAAATGTCATTTTTTAGTTTGGGATGAGTGTCTCTATATGAAAGCTGTTTGTCCATACTAAAAGTGATAGTTGGTAAAGAACAAATGCAAAATTACTTTAAAACAGATTTCACACCCTTGTCAGTGTTTATTGTGATACCTTATTACTCCACCTGCCTTTCACATCACAGTTAAACATCGAGATTATGAATTGATATGTCTTAAAGGAGCCTTACATGATGCATTAGAGGGTTGCTTTGATGCAAAGGCATGGCTTATCCCAGGTTCAACACCACAGGGTTTTTGTCTCATGTATGTATGCCTTTATCAGTTGACATGACAGAGTTTTCCTTAAGCTAAGCTGCAGGTGTACATGTAGCATGTGGAAAAGCAAGTAGACATGTTTGTGATTTCTTTCATTTGAATGCATGCTTCAGACAGCTTATTTATAAACTAGAACAAAGTGCAGCTTGATTACATACTTAGGAAAGATCAGCTGGAGGAAAAAAATCCTAGATATCTTCAGAAAGAGCATTCATGGTGTCTGACTCACTCTGATTGATCTTAACTCCACAGTTTCCCTCAAGTAAATGGAGAGAAAATGTCTTTTCTAGGGAATGTTTCTCAGCAAGGGATCTCTGTGTGATCTGGAACCTATAGGACATCAGGATCTTGCTCACCATCTTCTAGGACCATCCCTCTCCTGATGGCTTGGCTTTTGGAAACACAGGCTCAGCATTAAGAAGATCTTGCCTCAGTTGTGCATGTCAGATTCCTAAGGCAGCACCAGTGAGGCTTTGAAGGCAGTGCCAGGGATCTCCGTGTGCCTGCCAAAGCCTAAGAGCCATTCAGCTGAGGGACTTAGGTTGTTTCTTTTCTGGGTTAGCAGCCCCATATATCCCTATGTCCCTCAGAAGCAGCCCAAGAAGGATTTCTAACACAGGATAAATGTGATATGGGCAGAAAGGCACAATGCAAGTCACAAAATAGCTGGCACATCAGTTTGCATTGCAAATATGCTGGCTAGTACTTGGGTGAGCTCTGTTAGCCAGGCCACTACATGAGGAGTACAGTAGTATTTTCAGAGCCATCTGCATACACCTCTGTCTGCCTACAGTGCTGCTTACTCAGACAAGAGAAATGATGGCAGATGTGATCTTCTGCTTTTCCCTCACGTTTTTGGAGTTCTGAGCCACACCAGACAATGATTCAGTATGTCTGCCATCAGGCTCTGTCAACCTTCACAAATCCTTAGGTCTAAGGGTGCATTTCTGACCCCCAAATGCAGAATATTCTGCTTTTTGTTTTTCCTCCACTCCCCACAGATGATCTGACATCGCATTATGGGAAGAGATGACACTCTGCATGGGTGTTCTAGGATGTAGAGCAACTTCTGTGACAAGATGGAAACAGTTGAGGGAGATCCATGACAGATAGGAGGAGAGCACCATGGCAAGAAGAGAGAGAGAGAAAGAGAGAGAATGGTCCCTCCACCAGCCTCTCTCAGGACTTTGGGATTTAAGGCCTCTATTGGAGTAGTTCATTGATCATCTGCTATACTGAGACCATTTGACAGACAACATGAAGACAAATGTCTCTTGCATCCAGCACTGCAGACCCATGGTGGCAGCCCATGGTGACTGAGCATCTCCAGTAGTCCACCATGCTTGCTGGGACTGGCTGGGAGCATACCAGGATACATCAGCTGCAGAACTGGCACTTCACCAACTGCACTGAATTCTCTGTGTACTTGCCAAAGATAGCTTGAAGCAGCAGCTGGTTCTTAATCTACTGAGATCAGACAATTAGAGGCAGAACATGGAAGCAGCACAGCATTATACTTTTGATATAGAAGGCACAAATTAGCTCATTCTCTAACACTCTCTATCATTACTCCTGCTGCAGAGCTGTAGAGGTCACTCCAGCTGCCCTAGGCTCATGGAATCCATAGCCAATAGGCCATCCTGCCTGGTGTTCTGCAAGCACAGTCTGCTACATCTGCCTAGGACAGGACCTTCCAAATGCTTAGCACAGCCTGAGCAATGCATATGCAGATGCTGAAGAGCAGGACTCAGGACACTGGGTCAAGGCAGCAGTGCACTGACAGTATCAGTAACTCCTTAGGTAGTTCACTTGTACACCTTTAAATACCTAATTTCTTCAGTTAAGTATTTTTATTTGATTTGTGTACCGTTTTGCTTTGTTTCCGTAGGTATTTTTGAGCTTCTTGCTGTCTCATTTTTGCCTCTCCTTACCCTAGAGATGCAGACCCGCTCCCGCCGGCGTCCCGGCCCCCTGGCTCCTACAGCGCCTGCGGCCCAGCCGCGCTGTTCTTTTGCTGCCACCTGGCGTGAGAGGTGAGGAGGTGCGGGAGAGGCTGAGCCCCAGGCGGTACAGGACAGGCTCTGCTCTTGGGCGGTGCAGGACAGGCTGAGCCTCAGATGGTGCTGCACAGGCTGAGCCCCGGGCGGCGCGGGAGAGGCTGAGCTGCGGGCGCTGCAGGAGAGGCTCTGCTCTTGGGCGGTGCAGGAGAGGCTCTGCTCTTGGGCGGTGCGGGACAGGCTGAGCCGCGGGCGGTGCAGGACAGGCTCTGCTCTTGGGCGGTGCGGGACGGGCTGAGCCTCAGGCGGTGCAGGACAGGTTCTGCTCTTGGGCGGTGCGGGACAGGCTCTGCCCCGGGCGCAGGCAGCGGCCCCAGCAACAAGGCTGCGGAGGGGTTGCTCTGGGCCGGGAGGGAAGGGCACAAACTGCTGGCGCTCGGCAGAACTGGTCTTGCCTGTTTCCCTGCCTCAGCACCTTTTCCAATCGCAAAGGTCGCATTAAAGGGTCTTAAGGTGAGTGTTTGGAAGCCCAGCAATCCTAAAGCCTCCACAAGTTTTCTGCACAGACTGCATGTGCGTATTGAGAGGGGCAAAGGGGTTGGTGGTGTGTGGAGGTTACGATCTGTGCGCGTTTAGACATTCCTCCTGGCTTGTTAGAATGAAAGGAAATGGAACACTCTCCCTCGGAGCTGGAAAACTATTTGTTACCTGTTTCACAATGACAACAGCCCTAAATGGTGAAGCAGGGACATATTTCTTAGTGGTACACAGACTTCTAACGTTGTTCATAATCATCTTTCACGCCACTGCTGGCTAACTTTTTGATGCTGAAGACAAAGCTCCAGACTGGGACACTTTCAGCTGCTGCACCTTCCATCTCTCTCTCTGCTCCCGTAACCCATCTCCTCCCCAGCACTTCCCCTGTGTGGTCCCGGAGCCCAGCTGTGGCTGCCTGCTCTTCCCCCAGCTCAGCAAGAACGTGGTGCTGGAAAGGATGTACGGATGGTGTTTTCTGGAAAATAGACAGCCATGCTGCTAGGCTAAGATCAGGACTTACTCAGAAAGCACATGGATATTTAGAAAGAGCCTATCAAAAGGGACACAGTTCCTCACCTGCAGAATGGCTCCCCAGAGTAAATGGTAGCAGTGTCTGTTTCTTTGCATCACTTCAATGCTTTTCAAGAACATCACTATTCATAAACCTGTTCTCCCACTTAAACTTAAGTAAGTGCTAGAACTCATTTGGGAGTGGAAGATGCAGTGGAAGCTTGCTTTGCAAATAGGTATGGTAGAGCCACTGAAGAAGATGTAGAAGGCTGGTGTGGGACATGCACAACACAAATCTGCAGAATTTAAATTCCCCTACTGTTTCAATTAAAAAAATAAGGTTTTTAAGCAAACAGCTTCTCAGTTGCCTGTTACATTTCTCCTTGCTAGATTAAGAAGCTACTCAAATATCTTTAGTGTTTATTTGTTGGTAGAACTGAGATGAGTTCTGAAGCTCCCATAGAGTCCCTAAAATCTTGTCATTTATCCCACACTCCTGAGGCTACAGCATGTACAATGAGTATCTGTCATTTTTGTGGACAATACTGTGGTAAATATAATGGCCCCAGCTCTCGTTTGTATTAATGCCGTATCAGTGTCAGGGGGTCACAGAGTGAATTCCATTTCTTACCAAGGTTTAGGAGCATAGAAAATGCCAAAGCAATCACAGACAGGTGCATGGCAATTGTCTCCTTGTTTGCTGAAGAAAAACATAAAATGGAGAAAAAAAAGGTGGATTTGCTAAACTCTAATCATTACTCTAGAAACAAGTGCAGTGTTGTATTTACCCAGAGCATTCAAGGATAAATGGTATCACTAGAAACTATAGTCTAGCCTCCTGCACATCACAAGCTGTTAACATTCACACAGTCATTCCTTTATCAAGCTTCATAAGTTGAGTTTGACTAATCACAGAATCACAGAATGTTAGGAGTTGGAAGGGACCTGGAAAGATCATCTAGTCCAACCCCCCTGCCACAGCAGGATTCCCTAGACCAGGTCACACAGAAGCATGTCCAGATGGGTTTTGAATATCTCCAGAGAAGGAGACTCCCCAGCCTCTCTGGGCAGTCTGTGCCAGTGCTCTGTCACCCTCACTGTGAAAAAAGACCAATGCTTATTTTCAGAAAGCCAGTTATTGTGCTTTAGAAGACCAAAAAAAGAATTTGATGCTTTTATTAGCAGCTTGTTCCAGTGACTAATCTCAGTCCTCAAATGCATGCGTTTTTGCCGTTCGAAGCAGTCTAGCTTCTCTTTTGTGGTGTCTGTTACACTTCTCCTTCCTAGATTAAGAAGCCTATTAATTCCCAGTATTTCTTCCCTGGGGAAATACTGATATGTTGTAAAGAGATGACATGCCATTTTTTTTGGTTTGGAGAGTGTGGGTTGAGTGGGATTTTTATAAACTAAAAAGATGAAATGATTTTTATGCTCATCTGGAATGCAGTTTCTGAAGCTTAATATAACTTGCATGGCTTTAAATTTTCTGGTGTCTTTTAGAGACTATATATGGACTATAAACAGCTCAGCAAATATATCAAGGAAGTTGTTTTTGAGCCTAATTATAGCTGAACTTACTTTCCTAGCTGGTTTATGTGTAAATACTTGTTTAAAGTTGGTTTTTCTTTTCATCTTTCTTTTCATTCCATCAGAATATTCTGATTCATTGGTGCTGAGATGATTTGCAAAACTGGGCTATTATAGGGAGAAGTCAGAAATGGATTGGACAATGCATTGTGGAATGGCTTTTTATATTTTTGGTTTCTCAACAATTTTTTTTCTTTCTGGCACAGACAGAATTTCTCCAAAGAAAGTAGTAGTAATATTCATAGCAGTGAAGCTATATTAATCCAATATGGTGCAAGAGGCCTACTTCTAGAAGGAAACTGCTGTCAGTATTTTATGGAAGATCATGTTTACAGCTGGTGAGGAATATCCTTTGTCACAGAATCACAGAACATTAGGGGTTGGAAGGGACCTCAAAAGATCACCTAGTCCAACCCCCCTGCCACAGCAGGATTCCCTAGAGCAGGAAACACAGATATGTGTTGTCCTCTATTCTCAAATCACATGTCCACTAGTACCTTATCTATTCCATTTTGGCCCTCTCTGAATAGCTGTACTCTGCAGTTAGCATTAGACTCCAGGAAAAGATCTTTTATTAGTGCTTTGAAAATCATTTGTAGTCCATTAAAGTAAATCTTGAAGTGCCCTGTGTCTAAACACAACAGATACTTAATTAACATTTCAAGGATAGCAACAGAAGATTTTGTCTTGTACCTTGTAATGTGTCTCCTGGCTAGTAATTAAAATTATTGAAGTTCCTCTCTATTCAAATAGACTTGTTAAACTTGTTTAATTTCAATATGTATTTCCCCCTTTGCTGTGTTATAAATCCTTGTGGTTACCTGTAGCTTCTTACACTTGCATATTATATGGCAGCACTGGCAGTGGGAAAATGGTGGGAGGGTGCTGAGGAACCCTCCATGCTCCAGCTGGGAGCTTGCTCATCTGCTTTCCCCCAGCTCCTTTGGCATAAGAAGGAGCTGTATCAAATCTCTTCTTTATTGGATGAGAGACAGATTATTTTTCCCCCTATAAGCACTCTGCAAGTGGCTTTCAGTGCAGGCTACTTAAAATCTCCCATCCCCTTTATCATCAACTGAAGTCCAGTTTGATATTTAAAAGGACTAGATCCTTCCAACGTTTTTGCAGCCTCCATGTGGACAGGTCTCTTCAGAGGGCCAAGACATAGTTGACCTTGGTTTTTCAGAAGAATTGGCTAGGAGAGGCTGAACACTTGGAGTCAGTTTGGACTTTGGAGAAGAAGGTCTTGCTTTGCCCAGCAGCTGGCCTTGGCCACCTGCAGCACATATTCCACATGTATTTCTGCCTGTTTGCTGGAGCATATTTCCTATCCTCTGGCTCTTCTTCTGTTCCTTCCCTCCAAGCTTGCTCCCCTTCTTCTTCAGTACAAGTCAGATTTCTCCCTTGGTACCTTTTTGCATCTTGGAAGCCAGACAGTAAAGCAAGAAGGTCCTTGAAGAGACTCCCTGGATTCCAGGTTGCAAAAGCCCCTCAGTTCCTTCCCAGCCTCTTCAAAGTTGGGAGAAACAAATAGATGGAAAATCCTGGTCTCCTGTCCAGCACTGTTCTGGTTGCTGTGCTCTGGTGCTCCCAAAATCCAGCCATCTTGAGCTAGCCATGTGCAAATGGCTTCTGTTTTAACTTCCACACATGACTCAGACAGAGTTGAGCTTTACTCCACACATGCCATAGAGTTCCTTGGTGCAACACATTTAAAAAGTTCAAACAAAATGCATTTGCTTCCTAGTCCCACTTAATAAACCTTGTTTTGCCAAAAAAAAATCGTGCCAGATCATTTCACCAGATAGTGACAACTGGCATGAAAAAATTGACTGAATTGAATTAATGACAAACACTTGTGTAAAGGGAATTTGTTATCTACATGTGTGGTGTTGAATGTCTATGCTTATGTCTGCACACAGATGCAAGCCCGATGTGCATATTTGTTATAGCAGATGATAGAATCATTGAGGTTGGAAAAGACCAAAGTGCAGGACATGGCACATAGCCTTGTTAAACCTCATGCTATTGGCCATAGCCCCATGATCCAGCCTGTCCAGATCCCTCTGTAAAGCCTCCCTACCCTCAAGCAGATCAGCATGTCCTCTGTGCTTGGTGTTGTCTCTACGATGGCTCGTTAGTCTATGATGGGTGACTGGTTAGTGGTGGCTCGTTGGTCTAGGGGTATGATTCTCGCTTAGGGTGCGAGAGGTCCCGGGTTCAAATCCCGGACGAGCCCTAAATTTTAGAGAAGGGCCAGGAGAATGATCAGAGGCCTGGAGCACCTCTGCTACTAGGACAGACTGAGAGAGTTGGGGTTGTTCGGTCTGCAGAGGAGAAGGCTCCAAGGAGACCTTCTGGTGGCCTTCCAGTATCTGAAGGGGGCTACAAGAAAGCTGGGGAGGGACTTTTTGGGAGGTCAGACAGTGACAGAACCAGGGGAAATGGGTGTAAGCTAGAGGAGGGCAGATTTAGGTTGGATATTAGGAAGTTCTTCACTATGAGGGTGGTTAGACAGTGGAACAGGTTGCCCAGAGAGGTTGTGGAAGCCTCATCCCTGGAAGCTTTTAAGGCCAGGCTTGGCGGGGCCCTGGGCAACCTGATCTAGTGGGAGGTGTCCCTGCCAGGCAGGGAGGTTGGAACTAGATGATCTTTGAGGTCCGTTCCAACTCTGACAATTCTATGATTCTAATCCCTTCATCTAGATCATCAATAAAGACATTACACAGAACTGGCCCCAGTACCGAGCCCTGAAGAACACCACTCCTGACTAGTTGCCAGCTGGATTTAATTCCATTCACCACTACTCTCTGGGCTTGGTCTCCAACCAGTTCTCCACCCAGCGAAGAGTAAACTGATCTAAACTGTGAGATGCCATCTTCTTCAGGAGGATGCTGTGGGGAACAGTGTCAAAGACCTAAAGGTGAAGCTGAAGGAAGGAAATGAAATTAAAATGAAAACAAAGTTCTTTGAATAGCATAAGCATGGTGCAGGGAAACATCTGCAAAAATATATAACAACCTGAAATCTCCCAAACTCCCTGAAAAAGAGTGACATCACCACTGAAGAAAAGACTTGAATTTGGTGCTTTGTACTGCAGCAACTGCTGATACCTTGTTTTAATGCCTTTATTGTAGACTTTGTCTACAGGAAAACATAGGTTATCACAGCAACATACACTGATGGTCCAGATGTACCAATGTGCTTCCAAATGTAGTTACCTTCTCACTTTATTTTATGGGAGTTGCAGATCCCACTGCACCTGCTCAGCTTCCAGTCATGTGGTGTAATGTATCTTTTTGTCAGGCAATGATGCTCAGCCTCCAAGGTTATAAAGAGCTGGATTTTCTCCTCTGCACCACTGCAACATGCTGACATCTGGAACAAAACCCCTGTGGCAAAGGGACAAAGCTGGGGCCAAAGTATTCTTGGCTGAGAAGAAGCAGGCACTGAAAAGACATCCAGTGACTCTGCAGTCTGCTCACACTGCCTTTGAGAAAGCATTTCCACTGTAACCTACAGAGCCACACCCCAAATTCCCAAGCCTGTCTGTTTGCTGTGATGGAGAGCTGTCACTCCAGAAACAGAGATGTGCTATTGCAAATGAAATCCGTTCAGGAGTTTGCCATCTCTTTCAGGGAAAATGTTCTCAGCTGCAGCAAGGGGTGGCAGTATAAACTTCTGAATGCTGAGAGCTGTGTCTGAAGTGCTGGCACAGCCTCTCTAACACAGCAGCTGTGCTCTGCCACATGCCAGGCAGCCCGGCAGCCCAGCTGCACAAGGCGAGGGTGCAGCAGTTCTGCTGTGCATTGCCTGCCTTTGGAACGACACCCAGGAGGGCAAGCTGGGAAGGAGCTGTGATGTATTCCTGTCATTCTCAAGCTTTCCAGACTAGCCAAATGGAACTGCTGATGCTTCTTCCCTCCCACTTGACACAGCCAAAAAGAACTGAAGAATTTAATGCCTCCCCAGAGGCACTAAATGTGTCCCTCCACAGAGTATTCAAAGGCATCCTTCAGTCTTTCTGTTTCCATCTTTCCTTCTTGACCAAGAGGGGTGGGAGAACCACATTTATACTGGTTTATTACACTGGTGATACTGGTTCATTTTGCTAAATATAAGAAACAGTGAGACTCCTTCCAGAATAAGATAAAATGAAGCAAGAAGAGTCAGAGGAGATTTGCTTTTAGCCAGAGCTTCACAGGGAGGGAACTCTTAGGACCCTGGTAAGGTCTGTTTGTTTAGAGCAAAACTAAAGAAAAGTTATACCTTTGGAGAGCTTTTACAAAGGAGGGCAGAGTAGCAGAGAGAGCATGGGGATAAAAGGGCTGTCAGCCCTTCTTACACTTTCTGAAATTTGGATCTCCCAGAGGAGGTATAAGTTAATGAAAGGAGAATTCAAGTTACATCCTATTTTGATTATAATCATCTTTAATTTTTAGCTACTGGAAATAAGCTTGTGACTGAAAAGCAGCTATTATTCCTTCCTATCCATTTCTGACGCCTCCCACTCACTTCCTCAGGAACAATTTTGCCCATATATTTTACCATGCAAACTGCACCCTTTCATAAATTAACTCAGAGTTATCCTCATCTTGTCCCTGAACTTACCTGACCTTTCTTAACAGGTGAAAATACAATAGCAGCTTCACCAGAAGCATGTACACTTGCTTTGAAAACGTCACTGGTTCCAGGGTAGCATCTGACACTAGACAATAAGCCAGATCATCACAGAATATATTTACAGATATTTCATTTCGGACTAGAAAGACAAATACTAAGCAGCTCATGGGCCAGCTAATCTGTCTGCTTTCCAGAAGAGAAAAGTTTGGTCCCAGAAGGCAACAAAGGAAGGGTCACAATCTGTTTCACAAGGTGTATGCCATCGAAGTGAAACACATTGCAGATGGTAAAAGTGCCCCAGAGGCTTCCTACAACAAGTCTTTCAAGTGGCCATGAAGTGCTGCTGTCTGCTCTTCAGGTCCTCCTCTGCACAAACACCATCCTTTTCCTCTGAAATAAGTAAAATCAAGGGAGAACTTTGTAACCCCTGGTTTACAAAAACATTTTGGTTGCACTTATTTTACCTAGGTATTTGAAGACAAGCAATCCGGGAACCTCCCCTTCAGATGTGCTATCACAGCTGGTACCCATGTGGCCCCTTCTGACTGAAGGGATAGAGATTCACATTTATCTCCAGGTATTAGGCTTTTTTCTTCTTTGGCTGCAATATTCAGAATGTACAATCTGATGGAGAATTACTGATATTACTGAGTGTTACTCTCACTGATTATTGCAAAAGAGGATGCTCTTCTAATTTTTATTTGTTCCATGCCACCTTAAATAAATCAATTAATAAAATGTATTTTGGAAAGATTGGCTTGCATGAATGGAGTGAGTCTTAGTGGAGCAATAAAAATAGCTGGAGTTTGTTATGTAGCAGCCTGTCTCAAAATGGTAAAACCTGATGCAGGCTGGAAGGGGTCAATATCCACCAATTAGCTTGTCTCAGGCACAGGCTGTTTGCTTCCTGGCACAAGATGCATGTGTACATTTGAATCAAGATCTACCTGTAGAAACAGATACATAGTCTGAATCAAACCAAAAATGCTTTTTCATCCTGTTTCAAATCAGCTAAAATAATCATATATTTCTAATAAGCAAAGAATAAAGAATATAGCATGTTTGTTGTAGTCTCTAGGTCCTCAGCCCTACTCTCCACATCCTTCTTTTCAGCTTCCTCTGTCTGTGACTTAGACAAGCAAATGGTTTTATCCTGAGATATAGATATGCAAAACCCAATCCCAATATAATTTTTTGCCATTTAAAAGAAGTAAATGTGTATATGTACATATAAAATTACATTTGATCCTCTTTTATTTTTGTATGGATAAATATCTACAAACACATTATATATATAGAAATTCACATTTATCTCCATGTATCAGGCTTGTGTATGTGTGTGTATATATATATATTTATATATATATATGCACACACACACACAAAGCTGCATAAACTCATACAAGTATATAAATATAAGCATTCATAAAATTTTAAAGGCCAGCTCTTCCTAAGATGTTGTCAATGCTTCATAAATTTATAAATCTTTTACAAAATTTTCTTTGACATATTGAAAGCCTGAAGCATAGCATTCATCTGCTTCCCTTACTGTTCACTCAGTATTTATTTCCTATCTGGCAGAACTGATATATCACCTCTATTATGATTTGTTTTACATTACTTTTTAATACTTAGAACCCTTGATTTTTATGAAAGCTAATTTCCTTTTTAAATTTGTTTGAAGCAGTCTAATACTCCTCAAGGATCTGCATTTAAATTAATTTGTCATTATTTTCCATTCCATTGACCTAAGCCTGTTCTGCTCAAATATTTCAGTGCCAGGTTCTGCAGTGAGTATGAGGTTCAGCTGCAAGGAGGCAAACCCAGTACAGCAATGATGGGTGCACAGCCCTTGTGACAAGCAAGCTCCTCTGTTAACACCCATGCAGGCAAGTTAATTTTGGTCATGAAGAATACAATAATTGCACAACAGCCACAAGGGCCTTCTAGGAAGTTTGGCTGAGCATGTTAATTACTTCTCTGCCTACTTAGGATCTGAGCTTCCACTCAGCAGTAAAGGCCAAGGTGTTGTTACTCTTAATGCAGAGCTGAAGCTGTCTTTGGATTTTTCCCTTAATTGCAAGATGTCAAGCAGCCCAGGGGCTGCTAATAATAAAAAGGGATATGAACCTCATACTGAGGAAGGAACATTGCTGACTCAGCTGCTATCACCAATTTTCAACAATCCCTTTATTTAGTATTAAGGCTTTTTATTCCACAACAGTCCAGCTTCATTCCTTTGTGATCTGACAGACTCCTCATACACAGGAGAAGCAGAGATCCAGCAATGACCTTCAACACTCACCTCCATGAGTGCTGAGGCCTGCCAAGGCAATGGAAGCAGAGTGATACTGAGGGACCAGCCATGGCCATGGTCCAGCCTGGTTACCTTGTCTTTCTGGGAAGAGCACTTGCACCTTTGGCAGGTGAATACCTCTTTTACACCTGCAAATAGTCACCTGCTTATAAGTAGGGTCATGTGTCAAGCAAGAGGAGGGGACAGGTGGTCTGGCCCCATCCCATTCAGAGCTTGTGTGCAGCCTGGAGGCTGGATGGTGGTTCTTGTGGCTCTCCAGGGCTTTATGACATCTGGATCACATCTGCAGTGTTGCAGAGGGCATGCTTGCTGCCTTGTATTACTGCATCCTTGAGCTAAATAGTTTTCTCCAGGACTCACTACCCTTATCACACAAGCAAAAAATAAGCTAGACTTTTATGCTGTTATGATACTACCTCCTGCTAGGGAATGGGGAAACAATTGCATTATCAGTTCATAACAACCTTTTTGTGTCAAAACAAGTCAGGCTTTTCTTGATCCATTTTCTGAACCCTACTCACTTAGGTCATGCTTTCTAAATCTCTTATAATCCTTCTTACTTTCTTCTGAATTTTCTCCATGTGTTTCTCAGGTCCCTGAAAACAGGATTTAATTCTCTAACCAAAGCCTTACTCAGTACTGAACAGAGTGAAGCAAGAAGCTCTCTGTAACATACAGATGTCCTTGCACCCCCAGAATCTGACCTGCCACTTTCCCAGTGACATGACTGAAGATTCAGTCATTCAGTGTCACTGTTAGATATTCTGGAACCTTCTGCCTATCTCACTTGATAACAGTTTGTGTTGGAGCATTTTTCTAGGACTCAGAGGGTAATTTCTGCCATCTCAGACAGGTATTAGGTGGAAGTGGCTAAGTCAAAGATGGCAAGATTGTGTATCCCACCATGACAGTCTGGTTCCTAAATGCAGGCAGCCAAAGGCACAAAAAGCATCCTGCCCTCTGCCCCAGTGCTGATGTGATTCAAACCAGGGTCAGGGACATGCACAATCTCCACCCAGGTCCTGAAAGGGACCTGTTAGCAAGCCTTAGACACTTGACATACAGCAAAATGCAGTGACCATGCAGATTGCTCCTGAGGAGCTGTAGATGGCCAAGGACAAGCAATGCCTTGGACGCTTGAGTTCTCAAGTTGGATTTTTATGGATCTGAAGACTTCCTCCTTCTCTGGGTAATTTGTTTTAGCTTGGCTTGCAATGTCAAGGCCAATATTGTGTGTGCACCACAATTTAAGATTGTGTTTACATGGATGGTTACACAGTATGATCATTTGTTAAGCCACACTTATTTAATTATATGCTAATACAGTCACTGTTAAATTTCCCCTTTCCTTAAGAACATGTGGTTTAGCTTGTGTTGATTTAGCACCAGGTTGGCTCTCATTTAGCTTTGATCCACCATAGTCCACATCATCTTTGATCTTCTTTTTCTCAAGGGGCTATTCTGCCACCTCTGAGCTTGATCCCATCTTTTCAGTATAACATTTTGAATTTTTTCTTCACTGAATTACATCCCATTTGATTAAGAAAGTGTGCCAGTTTTTTGGGGATCACTGTGAATTTTTATCCTATCCTCTACAGAACCAGGAACTGCTGCCAGGTCTGTATCATATGATGGATCAATGGTATATTTTTGAGTAAATTGTCAGAGCTGTCAATGAAATTGCTGACTAGGATTGAGAACAAGTTAGATTTTTGTAAGATTCTCCCTTCTCTCCCACTTGAAAAGCTCTTCAGATTTCACAAGGGGTTAATGACATATGGATAGTTAAAATAATCTTTTCTTCTGCATCAGATTTAATTTTACAACCATTTCATTTAGACAATATTTTCCTAGTTTTATCTAAAAATGTTACAATGAAAGTGTATCAAAAGCCTTCATGTAGTGAAAATCTATCAGAGCCTCCTGTTTCACCTAATCCTTTAGGCCATTCATCCTGTCAAGGGAGAAGATGAAACTGATTGACATGATAGGATGTTGGCAAATCAGTGCTGCCTAGTTTTTATCACTATATTATCCTCTAGCTACAGATAAACTGATTGTTTAAAAATTGACAGCAGAATCTGTCTAGGGATTGGGTTAGGACTGCAATAGATTATGCAAGGCACTTGTCTACATTGCAAAGTTTTCACACTTCAGCTGTGCTGCTACAGTTCAAACAATAACAGCCTTCCACAGACCCACTGCCAGTGTCAGTGCAGTTCAGCTGGAATAAATATGCTAATTCCAGAACATGTACTCTGCACCTGATTATTTGGTTCAGCAATTGCAACAAAACATGCCACATCTCTGGTCCAGCTTTCCTGACCTTAGGAGTTCAGCAGCAGTGACTGCCCTCATTTACAGGGGTATACACATAATACTATGCCTGCCATGCACCCATCTCTAATACTATTGTGCAAGAAACAGATTAATTGCTAGTCCTTTCCAGGCTGCAGAAAGGATGACCCTGTTTGAGGGAATGCATGAAGGCTAAGGTGAAGTAAATGGTTATTGGAATTTCAGCTAGAAGTAATAAAGACATTTCTTAGTTGTAAAATATCAGTCCAGAACTGCTACAAGTGATGCTTTAGGTCGTAATGTCTGCTGTTAGGAGACACACAAAGTGAAGTGCTAAGCTGCTCTAATGACCTCTCTTCTAAATTCCATTTTCATTAGAACTGCTGACACATAGCTTGAAAATTTTGGGCCTTCCACAATGGGTATTAAAGAGGAAAATTCCTTTATAGAAATAATGAGCCAGCAGAGTATTGAATCTTTAATTTTATTGGTCTTACTGCCAAGACCTTCCACAGCTTCATTGTATGCCACCTGCCCATGCTGTTCCTAGCATCATTCATTAATTAAGGATATGTCAGCTTCCATCTCCAGTTGACTCATGATGCCAAAATTCATTATCTCTGTGTTAAATTTTCAAACAAACACCTTTCTTGGACTCCCTCCCTTCTTGGGAAGAGATCCCTAAGGGTATCTTCCAATCCATTTCATTATCCTCTCTTTTTCTGATGGCTATGAAACAATTGACAACTGATGGGCTGCTGCAACCACCACCCTTCATTTTAATTAATAGCATCTCACTTTTTTTCTTATTTTCCCTCCTGTATCTGTTGTTTCTTACCTGATGGCTGTGCTGTAAACCCTTTGTGTTAAGGGAAATGTTTTCATTTTCCATATGCACAATGTTGTCTTCGTCTTTAACTAGGGCTTCTAAATGTTACACTAGTATCTATAATGAATGAGCAATAAAAATTCAATTCTTCAAGGAATGAAGCACTTCCCTATGACAGATGAATTCATATTTCACAGAATCACAGAATCACAGAATATTAGGAGTTGGAAGGGACCTGGAAAGATCATCTAGTCCAACCCCCCTGCCACAGCAGGATTCCCTAGACCAGGTCACACAGAAGCGCATCCAGATGTGTTTGGAATCTCTCCAGAGAAGGACACTCCACAGCCTCTCTGGGCAGGCTGTGCCAGTACTCTGGCACCTCAACTGGGAAAACATTTCTATGTGTATTCACATGGAATCTCCTATGCTTCAGCTTACAGCCATTGCCCCTTGTCCTGTCACTGGGCTTCACTGAGAAGAGCCTGACCCCATCCTCCTGACACACACCCTTCACATATTTAAAAGCATAGATGAGGTCACCCCTTAGCCTCCTCTTCTCCAAGCTAAAGAGACCCAGCTCCCTCAGCCTTTCCTCAGAAGGAAGANCAATGTCTCCCTGCCCAACTCTCCAGCCTGTCTAAGTCTCCCTGAATGGCAGCACAACCCTCCAGTGTGTCAGCCACTCCACCCAGTTTAGTGTCAGCAGCAAACTTGCTGAGAGCACACTCTGTTCCCTCAGCTGGGCTGTTAATGAAGAGACTGAAAAGTACTGGTCCCAGTACTGACCCCTGAGGGACTCCACTAGACACAGGCCTCCAACTAGACTCCATCCCATTGACCACAACTCTCTGACTTCTGTCCTTCAACCAGATCACAATCCACCTCACTGCCCAATGAGCCAGACCACACTTCCTCAGTTTAGTTGCAAGGATGCTTGTCATAGTATTTCTGGTACGTCCTTTATTTAAACTCAGGGACTGCACACATCTTTGTTTCATGCCCACCATGGCTTCTGCCTTATCAAAAAAGTGTGGCCAGTGGAAAACACTGATCAAATTTTCTGCTGAGTGGTTAAAGCCATTCCCAGAAGGAGACTTGCCTGCCCTGGAAGGAGCTGAAAAACACAAAGTAGGCTAAAAGTTGTTTGGCTGTTCTGTTGCAGACAGAAACCAACCAAACAAAACCCCAACAAACCAAACCAAAACACACAAAGATGCTCCAGGATTCAATTATTTCTGCCCAATAATGACTGCTTACAAATAATTCAATTACAGATGCTTTACTACTATTCTGTTAATGACACAAAATGGTCTAGAGTCGAAATCAGTGCCTGATATTCTATGCTTATAGTGTTAATGACTGTAAGTCAAAAGACATCAATAGAATTGCATAGCTGATTCTGTTATTTGCCAAATTCCTTTAGGTTTGAAATGTCTCCCTCTGAATTCAGATCAAATCCTATCAAAACTGTTTTATTGAAAATTAATTTCCTGACACTCAAAAGGTTACATGTCTAAAATAGTAATTTAGTGTGGTCTACAAATTGTCTGGCTGGAAATGGCACCTCTTAACTAATGCAAAATTTCAGATGCAATAAAGAGTGTACTCTGTTTTTCTCCAAAAATTTAATTGCAGAATTATTTACAGAAGATGAACATAAACAATACAGAATCCAATTGAAAGAGGCAGCTTCAGAAAAGAGCCATGGGGCAAAATAGTGAAGCACATTTTCTTACAATCAGCTGGAGGTGAGTAGAGAACCATGAAAAAAGAATAACTCAATAATAAAACAATCCTCAAATATGTCTTCAAAGTAACAAATAACATTCTGGTAAAGAAGGTATTACTGAGAAGCAAGAAATCATTGTAGCAATGAAACAACATACTGTACATTCAATTTAGGTATCCTGCATGCTAATAAATAGAATTTATCAAAAGAACCATAAAAGCATGAGAAAGAGAATTACATAAAATAGTTTAATTCTAGTGAAGTGTAGCTTTATACAGATGGTGAATATTTGGCACTCAGTTCATCCTCATTGTTGATATGATTTCTTATGTATATATATATTTATATCTATTTATATATACTTTTAATGATAACTAAACAGCTAGTTTCCTGGTTCTAACATTCCTTGAAATTCTATAGGAGGCATTTAATTTAGTCCTTAGGCCACACTTGATTATTTTGGCATGTCACATGGTAAATGAAAGTATGATTTTTCTCTCTGTACAGAAAATCCTGCACAGTCATAGTGGCTTTTCTTCAGGAAAGAACAGTTCTAGAGCAGTGTAAGTCAGGCTACTTGAAAGGCAGATTTTCTTAATTCAGGAAATTCATGTCTGAAGTGGACTAAAGAATGCATACATGCTCAGCCCTTTTAAAATGGGATGGCCATACTATTAAACCTTCAAAAGGTAAATCAGAGCATGGATATGAGCATGTGGATTCCACAGGGAATTATAAACAAAGCTTGTATTTCTTTGTGAGTGCTGTAACCAGAGACTTGAACCTACCACCAAGCCCTCTGCTTGATTGTGAGCTACCTGAAAGGAAGTCCACATAATTACTACAAAGTAATTAGTGAGTCTTTCCTACCTCAGCAGGACTTGTTGAGTCAGATATTGGTCTGAATTATACTGATCCAAATCTGACATCTCCTTCTGACTTCAGTTTCTTAGCATTGATTCTAATACAACCAAGATCAAAACTTGGTCCAAAGCTCTGCAATAATTCATCTCACAAATAAGCAACTTTTATGACAGTTTGGCTTTAGGAATGGAAAATGCTGCATTGAATGAAAGAATCATAAGGGAAGGAGAAGAAAAATCTTCACTAATGGGCTGTACTGGTGAAGAACAACCATATCTTCAAATACACCTCCTCCCCATCTGAGCTTAGGTGAAAATATCCATGGTTTGTACTAGAGAAGTAGAAAATCCTGTCCAGCAAAACCAATTTAGAAAAATAACAATTTGGCCTTAATAAAATAGACAACTAAATTGCCAGCTGATGAAAACTGTTCTGTGTTTGCTCAGTTACAGAGCAATGTGTGTAGACATACTAATTTACATTATCTACTATCTGACTTCAAAAGCCCAGTTCTGTTTGAGCAATGAGGGTAATGGGAGAAACTCCATTGTCTGGAAAGATGGGGCCATGAGCATGCAGTCTTCTTCTGTGATCATTTATGAAATGCAATATGCACTTAATGAGAAGGGATCTGGAATATGGTTTTTAGATATAACAAGTGCCATGGCCTCTTGCAGCTACTAGAATTTTATTTCATCAGACTAAATATGCTGACCAAATTCTCTTTTGGGCAAATTTCCATTTCAATTTTGGTTTTATACTAGCTGTTCTGAACAGCCTATTATGCAGTTCAACAGCTGCAGTATAACACCATAGAGGTAGCTGCACTTCAGAGATAAATTAAGCAATTTCTGTGTATACAGAAGGCTTAATTCCTGCCAGGAGTCTGTGTATGCATATGAGTATGCCACAAAACAACTGTTCTCAGAAGATGTTCTCTGGAGGTGAACATGGTGACTAGGTGCAGATAGGCCATGGAGCTGCACTAGGCAGTGAACATGCCATGGCCATCTGTGCTGATGCTGAGCTGCAAGAAAGTCACACGGTCTACAGGACCATGAGTGTTGACAGTGGTGCCTAGGTCCCATGGTCTGGGACCATGACATGGAAAAGTTGTGTTAGATCTACCTGTATGTCTATATTCTCTTTCTGTTGTCTAAGTATGACTGCCTTTAGTCTGCCAACCCTGCCAATGCAGAGAGATGTGTCCCCATTGTTCTGTCATACAAACAATCCTTGGAGTTAGAGCTGAGTCTCAGTAACAAGCAGCTGCTCAAAACAAAGTGTAATGCTTATGCCTAAGTCCTGTGCCCCACATTATTCCTTGTATTAGCTCGGCTGGAAAGCAGACCCAGGGACACAACAGGGCACTTGGCAGTTATGTCACAGAAGAAGGCTGCTTTTGCAGTATCTGCCCCAGCTGGATCTCTCCCACTAAGAAAGCTGGGGAGGATGTATTTGTGAAGGAGAGACTTGCCAAGATCCCTGACCAAGAGGGCTCAGCTGCAGGCACCATCAGCTCCCTTGCCTGGCACTGGCCAGGGCCCTCTGCCAGTACTTTCCCAGGGGAGCTCCTCCATCAACAGGGATGCCCACTGCTATTGCCATGGACAGAAAAAGCAGAACTCTTCTAGAACTTCTGATGCTCTTCATTCACTCCTACACCCTGGAGGGATGGTATGAACATTGCTCTCGCCTCTGCTTTGCTCAGGTCTTCCTCTTGGTTCAGCAAGTCTATGCTTCTCCTTCGGCACAGGCTCGAACCATAAAGGTCCTCGCAGGCACTGGAAGCGTGGTGCGGACGGAAACGCTCTGGCAGCATGGGGACAGGTGGGAGAGCCTCAGAGTCCTGCCATGCCAGCTCACCAGGCCACGAGCAGGGTAACCTGCCCCAGCTGCAGCCTAGCCTGGAGTTTGAGTGTCGGTTAATAAAGTGCTTGGAGATCCTTCTGGATGAAAGGCACTGTATAAATGTAAGCATCAACCTGTCATACACCAGGAAGCACCTCTCTAGACATGAAGGGGTTTGCTGATGTTCCTCACCTCCAGTGCAGTTTACAGGTGATATCACTACATCATAAAGATGCTCTGGGAACAGTAATGGGAGTAACACTGCTTCACGTCTCATTTAAGCTCTCTAATACTGAGGCTCCTGCTACCCAGGACTTCACAGCTTTTCAGAGCACACAGCTTGATACCCAGAGCTGTCAAACCAGCTTTAAGACCTTAAATTGGTATAAACCAGTATTTGATGGGTCAGCCTCCAAGTGTGCCTCCTGCCACTGGCACCAACGCTGAAGCACTGAGGAGGACATCAAACCCACCAAATGGGCAGGGCAGGCTCAAGGCTTTGTATGCAAAGGGCTGAGACAGGCTGATGTGGAGGCACGCTGCTCTGGGCACGGGGGCCAGGGTGGAGCTGCACGGGGAGGACCTGGCATGAAGTGATGGTGCTGCCTCAACATGCCACAGGGCCAGGGACCTCTCAAGGGTACTGCTCTAGCAGGACACATGGAGACTGGTGGTCAAGTATGGCACATCATAACGTAGCAGCTAGTTCTTGTCCTTGCCAAACCCCCCAATGACCCTCCCTGCCTACTAGATGCAGTGCTGCAGAAGATGAGACTAGAGTACTCATTTACTGATACAGCAGGACATGGGCTTATTTTAAAACCAATAGTTTCCATTACATGACATGTATTATATACATATGAAATCCACACACCTTCCTATGCACACTTTAATTTCTTCCTGATTGATCTCACAGCTGACATACTGACAAGTTTAAGCATGAATTAAAATGGAAGTTTTTGGTATTAAACTGTACAACATTATTAGTCTTCACACACTGCCAGCGGCCATTCTAATCAGGTTGACATGAAATAATAAACCACTGCATAATGTAACTTCACCATTTAACAAATAATTTAAAATCTAAAGAAAAATATACAAGGCAAAAATAATTATGCTGAATATCAACAATTTTACCAGTCAGGTCTTTTTCTTTATTTGAATTGTTAGAATTCCGTTTATTATACTTGTGTTTTACAAGCCATGAAGAAATGAAGAGAGATTTTCTATCACTTTCATCTGTTAAAACAAATATTAGTCCAATCAATATTTAATTAAGCACTAGACTGTTTTGCATTATCCAGTTGTTCTATGTGGGTCTACACCATGAAGCCTCTAGTAGAGAGCATTCCACTTTCTGTCTTTGTGTCTATTTATGTTCTTCCTACGTTGGTTTTGTAACTGAATTTTGGTTTTATGATGTGGGATCAGTTGACAATTGATCTGTTTATCTATTTATTAAAAAAACCACATGCTGTGTTTCTCATGTCAGGGACTGAAGCAATCTGGCTTTGATTTATTGCAACACAAGTATGATAAGGATAATGTTAATTTTTCTAAACTAACCAGACATACAGTATGTAAATAGAAATGGCTTATTTGCCTTTAATGATAGAATGTTACCTGTACAATAATTTAATATATTGCACTTTGAAATGTAATGTGCACAGATAACATATTATCAGATTTTTCAATAGGCATCTAGTTTACTTTCAGAACAAAGGTGGAACAAACAGAAATCATAGATATCAAAAGCTTATATTGAATGTCTGTTCTCATAATGGCATGGGAATGTAAAATACAGGGTTGGCATCTTTCACACAGGCCTAGTTTTGCCTGAGAACATCCACTAAAATTTGAATATATCCAAAAATATCAAAATATGATTCTAAAATGAAAGGCTCATATGGACTGCTCCAAGTCAGTGTTCTAAGGTCAGCTGGGATCTAAGCTTATCTGTAATCTCTTGTTTTTCCAAGGTGTCTGTATAAAGTTGGATTACTGGCAGGATACTTGTCTTCATGGCATGACCTGGTGCTGCAGGTGGGAGTTCTCACACGACTCAGTCAAGTATGATTTCTCCTTGAAGTGTAGAGGAAAATTAGATCAAATGTATCAGCTGCCATATATATGTATAGGTAAGTGTATGTCTATTTGAAATGTCTTAAACCTAGGAAAGACAGTGTCTTTAGTTTTTTGCAGCTATTTCTAATTAGCAGCTCCACTTTACATCAGATAATCAGGTTTCAAGCCTAAAGATGCCAATGTCTGCAGGTACATTTGTACTTAAAATAGTACAACAAAATAGGAAGTAGCATCAGTATTGTAAACTACCTAGATTTCAGCTCTTTCCTTGATAGAAAACTCCTTGAAAACACAAGGGATGAGAACTAGAATGTTTGGATCCATAGAAGAATATTTCAGGGGATTTTTTTTTCTTTTTTTTTTTTTTTCATTTTTGAAGGGTATACATTCCTCTTGGTTTTTGCTTCCAAATATAGTTTAAGGCTATTTGGTAAAGTAGATACCAGATATCAGGCTCAATTGACAGGGTTTTGTCCTCACAGAAACTTCTCCAAACTTCATCTTTAAAGATTCATATCTTGAAGCTTAACGTGCTTTGTCAGCTGTGCTCCAAAGACAGAAATCATGCTCAATACACTGTAGAAAAAAAAAGAGAAGGAAAAGGAAAAACAGAAAAAACCCCAAAGAAAACAGATTTGAAGCAATGTCAGATCTGCATAACCCATGATCCTTCATGTTTTCAGTCATCCATCAGGTGCATGGGATTTGGATTTAAAGTGCTCATCAGGTGAAGAACCAAAGTGCTCAAGTGTAATTCAATAGCTGTTCTGCCTATGGCTAAATACATTGCATTTGTTAAAGCAGCTAAATAAGGGATGTGGTAGTTGGGGCTGTCTGATTCACTGGGTTCAGACTGTTTTAACCTAAAGTAGCATCCAGTGGGATTCAAACCTTGGATTGGGGGCTGTGGGTTACTTATCTTATTGCGTCTTCACCTGAAGACTGCTAAGGGTGGGGTTGGTCGGTTGGCTCTGGAAGGGAGGTGAAGTGGAATAATTCTGTCTTAATTTGTTTTCAGTGAAAGCCTCTTGGCTGTGGTATTACCACTTCTCTCTTCTGACAATGTGAGGCCTGAAAAGATATGATTTTCCTTATATTCCATGGCTGGAAATCACTTAACCCCTTATCTCTTGAGTCATGTGTTTTAATGTCTGAAGCAAGCAAGAAGCTTATTCTTGCCATAAATGATACTGCATAGAAAAATAGTTCTAAAAAAAATACAACTGTAAACCACAGTTCACCTTTACCTTAACATAACCAGTTAAACTTAGATATACTTACCACTTACATTCATATTTCTTAAACTGTTTACAACATCACAACTGGCATTTTAAACAAGCAAGATTATTTGTCTCAAGGATACCCTGCAAACTCAATCGATAGAACATTTTGAGATTTTGAAATAGTACATGTAGCACAGCTCTTGAAGTGAAAGAGAGAAGGTTTATAAAATAAATGCTAATACATAAAAGAACTGTTAAAAATGCAATGAGTGTTCCAAAGGAGTGAGTATAACTTTTTCTTTACACATCTTGCTACAGAAGATCTAACTTTTTAAGGCTTCCGATTTCCTTTCACCCATCACTCAAGTCCTCTTGCATTAAAATTTTGCTTAGGTTTCATAGTGTCATTAGACTGCTAACAGCAAATGTTTCTCAGTGGGCATTCCCACCACCACCACCAGACTTGTATGCTTCTTGTTTTCTGCTGAACTTTGAAGTTTTAGTGGCTGGATTTCCCTGTTCTTCTCCAGAAACTTGACATGACATGAGAGGCCTAATGTTATTTTGCGGTAACAAAGATGAGGATAGCGGCAGAGCACATTGGTAAATGTTAGCTGGGTTCTAGGAAAAGAAACTGGAGGTCAGAGAGATAAATGGGTTCTTTCTTTCCTGCTCTTTACATTTGTAGCACCTTCTACTTGGATTAGCTAATGCCTCTAGTGAGTGGTGAGATGCACCCATTTATAGTTTGTTATTCTTATCCCTAATTATCGCACGGTTTATAAAAATATAAATAACAAAAAAAGTAAGCTGGGTTCCATCTCAAGAGGTGTTTCTTGTTGTCCTCTGAGAATATCTTGGATAAGTCAGGTCTCAACAAGCCCTATCCATTGTAGCTGATTGTAAGTCAGACAATAAATACAAAAAGAAGTCATTCTTGTGGTGAGCTCAGCAAATTCTGAGGAAATCAAAAGCATTCCACTGTGCTTATGGCACAAAGAACACAAGAGCAAGGGCATATTTAGTGAAGAGAATGAGACAAAAATTACCAGGTAAGTGACAAACTGTACAAGCATTTTGTTTAAAAAAGGAACTCTGCAGCATTCTGTCTTTAAAGCCGGGTTTGAGCCTCTGGGATATAGATCTCGATGCTGTCTGCGCGCTCTGTGGCTGAATTCTGCCGGAAAGAGGCTGCTCTCTTAGCAGCCATTAGCCGTCTCCTAGCTTCTTGTCGCTGTCTGTCGGGTAGGTCCAGAGATTTTTCTCTTGTGATAGGGAATTTTCCTTTTGGGGGCTTCTTTGGTACAGGAGGAGGAATCTTTCTTTCTTCCTGCAATAGGGTATTAAAACTGAAGGTGAACAGTGTGTGGAAGGTGCTGCCAGCAGAGCATGCAAATCGGAGACGTGAAATGCAAAATACTGGTTACATACATCAAGCATGCTCAGTTTGCACTCTCCAATCAGCTAGCTGATGGATTACATGAATAGCTCTCCACACTAAGGACACTGACAAAACCCTGCTGTTTCAGCCACCATTACAAATTTTGCAGTCCTGTCCCTTCAAAAGCTTCCTTCTCCTGTCCTTGCAGGGATCCTGCACATGCAATCTGCACACCTTACTTTCTATACGAATCTGTTTTCATTTCAGCTGACGCTTGGTTACGTTCATTAGAAACAGAAACACACACTGGCTCTCCAATAAGAATTCAGCTCATCTGTGTGGTCTCATCAAGTGTAAAGACTGTCTGAGATTAGCAGAACAGGGTTTTAAATGAAATCAATCATACTGAGTTTGGCCTCAGCAGGAGATGAGAAAGCAGCTGTGTATACATGTCTATTAGTTTAGTCTCCTCCATGAATTGCTAAACGGAAACATGCAAGCCCCAGCCAGAGGGATAACACAGGACTAATTGTTCTGCTTGCCAGCCTGCACCATTGAAAAGAAAATTATATTGAAGAATTATCAAATTATCAAGTGAGAGTCAGTAGATTTTGTTACCAAAGTAGCTGTAAATTGCTCTGCAGGTTTTAAATCAGGCATGGTTTTGAAGTATGAAATTGATATCTTACTCCATTTAGAGACTGTGAAATACCATAGAAAGGCCTTAAAAATATGATGTAGAATCATGGGATCGTACAATAGGTTGGAAGGGACCTCTGCAGGTGGTCTTGTACAACCTGCATCCAAAGCTCACTTGACATTGGATGCAACTTTGGAATTGAAGCAGGTTTTTCAACATCATGTTTCAGATTGGCCTGAATAGCCCCAAAGATGGAGACTCCACAACTTTACATGTATGGTATGGTTATTGTGATCATCTTTCTGCTATATTACATCTGAAAGTAATACTAGTAGTCCTGAGTATGGGCTGTTCCTTATGGAGAACACAGTTAATTTGATGCACAGCAGGATTCAAATAATGCAAAAATTGAACTGATGTGCCTGTGGTTTACAGATTCTTTCTCTTTTTTTTTGTCTTTAAAAAAACCCCCACTCTATTTTTGAATCTGCTGCAAAAATGCATTAGCCAAGACTAAATAACTAAGGTTATTTAAGAACATAGTTCTACATTCTCAACTCAAGGGGAACAGTGCAGCAGTCTAAGATACTATTCCCCAGCTCTTCCAGTCTTTATTTTCCCTATTTCCTGTTTTCAGCTAGGAACCTAAAGGCTTCAATCCTATTGTCCTTTTTTTTTTTTTCTCCTCACTTCTAGTCATTTCCCTCTTGGGAACATCACTGGTCTGACACATGACAGCTGTCACTATGATAATTTCTTACTTCCAGTTGTCACTAGTAAGCAAGAGTTGCAAACTCACCATCCACCAACCAGTTGGCTGAAAATTAAAATCCAAGAGGAGCATGAAGAAATGAAAGACTTGTCAAAATGCCTCCTAATTCCTCCCAAATCAAACAAGTATTCATCTGAAGGCAACAGTACTGACTCAAACCAAATGCTGTCTTCATCTGACTGATACAATAACCAGCAAGGATAGCAGGATAATTAAGGTGGGAGATGGAGCTCTAGAAAGTGGAAAGGCAATTTTTGAATTACATTGCTTTTGTGGGCACTTTGCCACCTTTGGTGGTGGAGTTGCAGGGCAGAGGTGCAGGCACTTTGCCAGAAGTACTCTGTCCCTCAAACTTTTGTGGGCCAAGCTTTAGTTTGACCTGCACTATGTTTTGTCACGTGCTTTTGTCTCCTGTTGTAGTTTCAGTTGTGTCGTGCAGGCAGGATTAAACACTGTAGTGCTCAGGTTTGAGCTGCCCCAAATGTAGCAAAGCACTGAGTTTACCTTGATTGAATTGTCAGGCTATTGTCCTCAGTCTGAATTAATCAGAACATTTTTAATTTCTACCCTTTAGAATGTGAATCCAAACAATTTGAACAAAAGCCTTATGGAGTGGATTAACTGAGAAAAATCCATTTTATTTGTTATACAATTCAGCTCAGCATTGTTAGAAAGAAAAAGAACCCCTCATATCTGATGAAGGTTTCTGTGTTTAAATTGAGCCATGCCAATTAGATACTTTGTAGGGTTATAAACCTATCATGTTTCATTGTTGTATTTAACAGAAGGAGAATGCAGGACTACAAAAGGGGAGTAAATGGTATTGTCCACAGTCTGCTTACCTTCCTTTCAGGTGATTCTATTATTTTCCATTCATTGAGTTTCAACTGGTGCAGTTCATCAAACTTCAAGCTGACATCTTCAATGGAGAGCTGCAATAAGTCCCAGAAACCTGCAAGGTCCTGGGAAGTTGGTCTGGGCATGGCACTCGGGTCCTGTCAGGCACAAAGGAAAGGGCATGAATAAACCAGGAGGCTTTAAACAATGTGCTTTGAGGCAGGAAAGGCACAATGCCAGATGACACTGCTCCAGTGCTGCTCAGCGCTAACGCTATGCACACTTTACAGCCAGGAGCTACGACTGAAAAGTGGTGCCTCCTGCACCACCCAAACATGGATGAGCTGGATGTCATACAAGAACCTTCCTGAATCCATGGGGCATGGAAAATTCCTCACACCATACCCTGCTGACTAGCATTTCACAGAATCACAGAATGTTAGGAGTTGGAAGGGACCTGGAAAGATCATCTAGTCCAACCCCCCTGCCGCAGCAGGATTCCCTACACCAGGTCACATAGAAGCATGTCCAGATGGGTTTTGAATATCTCCAGAGAAGGAGACTCCACAGCCTCTCTGGGCAGGCTGTGCCAGGGCTCTGGCACCTCAACTGGGAAAAAATTTCTATGTGTATTCACATGGAATCTCCTATGCTTCAGCTTACAGCCATTGCCCCTTGTCCTGTCACTGGGCTCCACTGAGAAGAGCCTGACCCCATCCGCCTGACACACACCCTTCACATATTTAAAAGCATAGATGAGGTCACTCCATAGCCTCCTCTTCTCCAAGCCAAAGAGACCCGGCTCCCTCAGCCTTTCCTCAGAAGGAAGATGTTCCAGCCCCTTCATCATCTTTGTATGCTCAGGAACTGGGAAGGCACTAGCCCCAGGTACTGCAATTAGGTGTCACTATGTGCACAAGACTTAATGCAACAAACATTGCTGGAAACAATTAGCAAGACAACCCTCCACGTGACTATGAACCTGATGTCAATGCTGGATAAAAATACATTAGAAGGTAATATGCAGACTCTTAACCCTATGCTCTGTAAGCAGGAGTTCAAGAAAACAGCTTTGTCACCTTAATGAAATAAGGCTTAATTGGTAAACACCTGTGTGAGAATGATGGAGAAATGTCTCTTCCCTTCCAGGGCAGGTGGAAGCTGTTAAGATGGTTTTATGACATGGAGCTGGGAGAGGTGGAGTCAAAAGCAGGCCAAAGTGCTTCTGGATCCCTCCCTTTCTGGGCAAAAGTAATGACTGGTTTACTATGTTAGAAACACTGGTGTTATTGCTGAAGCAAGGCTCTGTGCCCCATCTTTTACAACTCTAGTGGACAAAGGCATTTGAGATATTAAATACAGTCACACATAGGTGCCTAAGAATTAGGAGATAAATCAGGATTTTGACTGAATTCCTCCCTTGAGGAATTTCTAGGGGTCTTAAACTAGGAACTGCTACTCAAACTTGTGTTTGCAGATGCCACTATGGGAGCTGAGTGCCTGGAGCTGGGCATGACAATATGTAGCATTACCCCTATCTAATCTCTTTGGGAATCTGAGCCATGAACTACCTTAAAAGCCTATCCACTTAAAAGTCTTCTTCACTAGAAGAAGGTCTCCTGTTTACAGAAGCTTTGGGGACCTAACAGAACACTCCTATAGATTATAACAGACTTCTGGGAAACATGCTACAACTGCAGATTAGTGTTCCCTGACAATGGCCTAATTGGGTAGATGCCAATTTACTCCAAAACGATTTAAAATTCCTGTCAGTGGTATTAGTTACTCTACAGAAGTCAATATCTCAGGCTGCAGGAACTGACTCCCTGTGTGAAATTTGTCAGGACTGTCCCACAGCATCTTATATTGTATCTGTTCTCTCCAGCCTGATCTCCTCAGTCTCCTCTAAAAAGCCACAAAATCAAGCCACCCATTGAAATGCCACTGCCTTCTATCAATGCTAATTGCTCTCTTGTACCTTTGTGCCTCCTGTGTGAGTGCTGGCAGAGGACCATGTGGTGCATGGGCCAGACACATGAGGGATGCCTCCTGCTGCCAGTTGCCTGTGGGTCTGCAGTCCTTGGAACAAACGATTAGTGTTACAACGAGGTCTTGAAAAGATTGGCCTCAACCTGCTTCTTCTCAGAGCTGCTCATTTATTTGTATCTTATTTGTAATTCAGCTTTACAGCCCTCCTGCTAAAGGAAGCCTAAAGCAAGAAAAAAGTACCTAGCTGGTGCTCAAGCCAGTCTGTTTTTGTCTGCAGCTATGACATAGTGAGTGATGATCTCAGCAGCTGAGGAGGCTCTGTGCTGACTGGAGTATGGAGGAGGACACTTCAAAGGAAAAACAGTGTTCCAAGAGATAATGTGAATAATGCAGAAGGGAGTAGTTCTTAATCAGGGATTATTTTTTCTAGAAGTTAGTGGCAACAGTACTGTAGGAGGTAACCAGCCAGGTTCTTAAAAAAACTTACATTTTTATGAATCTACCCAAAGTAAGAGACTTTGGAAAGAGATCTTAACCCAGAGCATAACCAAATGTGTCCCTTGAAATTCCCATCACCCTTTAGAAAAGACCATAGGTGACAGATGAGTTTCTTGGTTAAATTTCATTTTGAGTAAGTATATTCCTCTTCCTAAACCCTTGCTGTATTTTGAACTGGCAGAAGTAAATATCATTGGTTTTTGTCCTACATTGATGCTTATTGTTGTTGAATAGTGTTAGAGAAACTCTGTGTGGTAGCCCTGTAAGTGCTAGGTGTTTTCAAGTGTGGGGAATGCACTACCTGGCTGCTATCTGGCAGTGTTCCTGTGGGGCACAGAGGTGCTGCCTTGTGAGCATATGGAAAGCCTGCCATGGGTATGTACTAAGTGACTAACAACAAACTGTCATTAGGCATAGGAGGCAAAGCCTCAAAACATGAATGAGCCAAAAGTCCTGTTCTGCAGTTGCTGCTTTCTACAGAGGTTGTTGCTATTTTAATGAAGATGAAGAATATTCAGAGCCTAAACCTTCAGAGTAGGATAAACATGCTGTTATGGAGTTCAAAGGCTTAGTATCTAAATAAGGAAAGCAATAAAACCTTGCCAGTCTTTTGGTCATCTTGTCTGCAAAGCTGTAGATTTTCCCTTGTGTTCCTACTGCTTTTGCAGTAATGAATTGTTTGCACTTCCAAACAGCTGATGGCTGTGCTGAGCAGGAGCTCTGCTTGTTACTGCAGTACAGCTCTCAAGCACAAGTGCTGGACCCATTTGAAGATAAATGAAGTGGAGTGGAGGTTAGGCTCTCCAAATCTTAGTTTGCATGGCTTAATCAATCAGTTAATGGAGGGCACTCTGAAATTGGCTGTGAGGAACTTTGAGACACTGACAAAGCTTTTCTCCTTTTTGTTAGGAAACAAGTGACTAGCTGGAGAGCACACATGATGGATTCCATATTACCAACGTGGTCATCTCCTGCTTGCTTGACTTTGCAGATTTCCTCTGTCATTCTGTAACAGCTATTAAAATTCTTGCTTTGACAGAGTCTTTGAAGGGTATAATTGGATTCTTTCCTAATGAGGGCCATATATCTTTCAGTTTCCATCAGAAGATAAAGCATTTTTGGCATGATTTTCTCAGTAATATGTGATTGTAGTTTCAAGAATTCTGGATGTTCCCCTTTATGGATGGAAAGTAGCAAGCAGATCTCTGCAGAATGAATGTTTTGCTGTAGAAAGTTATGTGGCAAACCCTAATAAGTAAAGAAATGGAACTACCCAGGCCTGTAGGTCATGTCTGCCATCAAGCACACAACAGAATCCAGCACTTTAAATATATGAGGTGTAGGGGCAGTCAAAAGGGGAAAGTTACACTTGACTTTTGAATGAGCCAGAAAGGTGTCCTACCACTAGCTGTGGCTAGAAGAATTACATTCCTCTATTGATTAGTACCATCTTACCACAATGTTTGTATCGCTGATGGCTGCTGTCATATTAATGAAGATCACATTTAGATTTGAATTAGTCTCTAATGAACTTCCAGAACAATAGCAATAACTCCCAGAAGTAATATATTGCATCTGCTCCTTTAGCCCTAGGCCACCTTACATAGAATTGGCAATGCAGATTATGAAACCCAATTTGATGAACATTATGCATATTCCCATTTCCAAGATCAGTCCTGTTTTCAGGTAGGTAGATAGTTGGATCACCTATGCTCCACTATTCTGCTATTTTAATATTACTATTACTTAATGTCATGTGAACATTTTCTCTTTTCTTCCTAGAAATATAGTGACTGCTTTAGGGTATTACAGAAATAAGCCACAATACTATGTGTCAGAAAAGTTGCATTTGTTCCCCTCTCCTATTCTTTTTTTATTAAAGACAGCAAAAAAAGACAAAACACAGCCAGACTGAAGTGACATGTGTGCTTTGACAGCAAACATATACTAACACCATCCTTTAGGATTAAGTTTCAACAAACAAATAAATAGATAAAAAGCAGTAGGACAAAAAGTGAGACATGAAAATACCATTCTAGAATTCTACTGAACAGCCTTCAACTAACCAAGAATGGCAAGGCATGGTGACTTACCAGATTTTGCTGACAAAGCCAATAAAATTGCTGGAATTTCTGAGACATGAGGAGCTGAGCACTTCCAACAGCACTTCGGATCTTCCCTAGGACTAAGAAGACAGACAGGTTATTGGGAATACCTCTCTTGGGAGGAAATGCAAAACCCAGCTCAAACAATATGGAGCTGAAAGAGCTGAAATGAGTGTTTATTTTAACAGGGAAGTAAATATTTGGCTTTGTTCCTTGTGATTCTGTCATTTTGAAAGAGATGGAGATGTAGGAAAGCTCTGTGGCCCCTCACCCTTTGGCAGTAGCAAGTGATGTATTAATAACTCAGAGCAGCTAAGATGGTATTTGCTTAAGGAACTAGGAAAAAAACAAGGGACTATAGACAGCTTCTTGAAGTGGGCATATAAACATCTGGTTTTGAGAAGAATCTTAAATTTCAAAGGTACTGACAACTCCCACCTGCCATGTTTCCATTTGTTCATGTAAACTGAAAGCTGTTGAAAGAGTCTTGCCTCAAGAAGCAGTGGGATGCCTGTTCCCTCTGGTGTCAAAGGGAGCTTTACATGTACCTTAGATAAGGACTTCTTGTTCCAGAATCACAAATTACTTCACTCATTTGTGTGCATGACCCCTGTGTGATCTCTCTTTCTCTGGTCTGTTCTGGGGGTAAGGTTAATACATTAAACTATAAAATGACATATTCTTACCATAAGGATGAGATCCTCAGAGCCATCATGTCTCTGAGACATGCCTTGGTTCCCCCATTAACCAGGAGTTACAGGTTGCTTACCTAGTAAGACACATGAAGTCCTAAGCACAGGAGCTTCAGACAAAGTGGGACTTGGCTGAGTCAGGATCAGCCCCTGTGGTTGGTTAGGCTTTCCCCACTGACACTGGGCTTGCCATTGGCAGTGTCCATAAGCACTGGGGGAAAGGACCAAATTAATTTCACTTGACTTTGCTTCCAAGAGTCATGTTTCTAAACCCAAATTTCTGATGTTTCAAGCTTTTCTCTATAATCAGTAATCTAAGCTCACCCTCTCAGCCATGTTAGGCACTTATTTTTAGATGAGCTGCATCTCTTCCTTCAGGTACTTATTTCTTTCTATTGATTGTGCCCCAGGGGACTGGCTTATCCCTAGGAAACTAACTCCTCCTGGATTCCCACATTTGCTGGGATAAATACCATACTTGGGTAGGTAGCAATATACTTTCCTGCACCTCCTTCCTTCCTACACTTCCTTTCCTTCACATCCATCTCTATGCTGAAAAAGCAACACTCTAAAAACCACTCTAAGCTGGGGATACAATGGAAGATTGATTTTATCTGGAGAGTTTCCAGATCTTTAAATAATGATTAAAGTAAAGATAGAGAGAGGTAGGGGTAAGAGTGAGACAGGAATTACTCTGACACCTTTTAATTCAGCTTGAGGAAACCAGACTGATAATTCAAACAGGATGCAGAGGGTGGAATGAAGCTACAACAGTACAGCAGAATTTATCTGCAGCCAGTGATATACAGAACATTGAATTCTGGCAGGGCTTAGCATTTTGCTAGTATTTAGAATAAGTAGAGGAGTGGACTGAGTGGCATGCAAAACCAGTATTTTGGTAGTGGATATTACATTTTAATTCTGCTTTCTCTAGACCAGTGAAACCAGGGGAAATGGGTGCAAGCTAGAGGAGGGGAGATTTAGGCTGAATATTAGGAGGAAGTTCTTCACTATGAGGGTGGTTAGACAGTGGAACAGGTTGCCCAGAGAGGCTGTGGAAGCCTCATCCCTGGAAGCATTTAAGGCCAGGCTTGATGGGGCCCTGGGCAACCTGATCTAGTGGCTGGTGTCCCTGCCAGGCAGGGGGGTTGGAACTGGATGATCTTTAAGGTCCCTTCCAACTCTGATGATTCTATCTGCTCAACCACAAGCAGCAGCAAGAGATGATTTGGAAGTTTTAGGCTCCAGTTCTGTAGAACATACAAACTCTGTGACTTTAAAAGCATGTATTGATATCTAGAGCTATGGTTCTCCAACTATTCCATTTTCTGTTTGCAAACAGTGCAGCTGTGTGGCAACACTTAGCTAACCAACAGTATGCATAATTCATCAGTCCCATGTGGCACCCATTTGTGAAAGGGTTAAGTGGTTCAGGGCTGCATGAGGAATTCACTAGGGGTTTGTGTTTTGTTTTACTGGTTAAATGAAGGAAAGCATTTTAATTGGTTTGGGTTTTTGGATCCAAACCCCTTACTTTCCTCTATGGAGTTATCAGCATATGGAAAGCAATGTTTTGGGTGTTAAAACCTGACCAAACATACAAAAACCTAAATAAAATAGAAATGTTTCATGTGATCTGGAACAAATTGCTTTAATTTGCTTTTCAGCATTTTTAATAAAGCCAAAGGCTTAAGTGACAAACAGCCTGCATCTTCCTTTTCTCTTAGTGCTCCATAGCTCAGAACATAAGACAAACTCCCAGTGTGGGGCCAGAGTCCCTTCTTTGCTAGGATGGGGAACTGTGCTGTAGCAGGTTCCTGGCATCACTTAGTCCATGCTATGTTCACCTATTGACTGGGCAGAAGGAGAGTGAGGATGATTCTGTAGGCTGATTGCTTGTCTCATAGTCAGTGATGTTCAGTTTTAGTTTCCTCTGCTGAATTTTATACTTCATAGCTCAAACAAATAGCCTCTGGAAGAGGCACTGGCTTTAGTGCTACTGCAGAAAGGTAGATCTTGGCAGAATCCATGTGTGACTATTATTTTCTAGTGAATCTCACCATAACCCCACCCCCAAATATCTTCATTATCCTGAAGGGTCATGTCAACAGGTATTGGTGATTTAAAGCCCAGTCAGACCAGACAAGACTTAAGCATTGGCAATGCAGCATTTTGGTGTAACACACATCTGCTGGAGATGTGAGACAGTGGTTCTGGGCTCCTTGTGTGTGTTACTGAGTCACAGCAGTGAACACACATGTATAATTATAACCATTTACTGAAGATGGAACTCTTCAAATAAGTAAATCAGATGTAATAAAACATAGAAGTTAGACTCTCATATTCATGCTGCTCTGCTTTGCTGTAATTAAATTAAAGTATTAAAGCACTTCAACTCATAATCTTTAGCACAATATTAATAGACAGCCAAAGCCTTGTTATTAATTTCATGCATTGGAGAATTATTCTTATGAGTGCAGATTGATTATCTCCATGAAAGAATGATGAATGTTAGAGACTGGAGAGACTGAGATATTTGGGGATGCCTAGAAGATTTTGCTTGTAAATAAATGATGATAAAATCTACCAGCACACATAAATATACATAATTTTCACATAATCCATATACCTCCCTCTAATAAGATAGTGCCAGGAAAGAGTCACACAACCTTAATTCTGCTCCCTGCAGCTCATAAAGCACTGCTTTTTTGGAGTGTGATCCTGTATAGCTTCTACTCTGAAGACTATTCTTTGAGAAATGCTACCAAATCTTGTAATTGAAAATGGTTTTATATCACAGAGGTAGATCTATATTGATGAAACCAAGATCAGAGTCTAAATGCTGTAACTCTGCTCTTGACAGGTTAAAAGGTTTGCTCAACTGTGCCACTGCTGCACCAGCAATGAGAAACTACTAACAATCAATCTGCTTCTGGCATTCATTACTGTTTATTCAAATGATGTCTTTTAATTTAAATTTTCATTCAATTTGATTGTTCATTTTTTTTCCCCCTATGCTTGTAAATAAATTGCTCCACAAACAGTCTGAGAAGATAGGCCTGGAAAAAGTATTGAAAGTGGCATTTAGTTCATCTTTATAACTGAAAGCAAGGCATGATATTTGTTCCATCTCTAAACCCACAATAGTAATCTTCAGAAATGTATGTCTTTTCCACTCTCAACACAGGAGGTAGGTGTAATAATAAATGTCTAATGTTCAGAGTAAAATGACATTTTAGGGCAGCAGGGCTGGAGGGATCCAGGTAGGGCAATGGGATCCTTGTACACCAAGTGGGGACTCTGAAACCTTCTTTTTACTTCAGTGGAGCTGAGTTAATAGAGAAGAAAATTTGAACAGAACAATACAAATACTGGAGGGATTTTCAGGTTCCATACTATGAGACTGTCTATTATTGAGTTTAAGGACTGTTTCAGGGCAATCAAGACATTCTGTGCTCATTCACAACACTCCAAGTGTAAATTTCAGTAATTCCTGATGGATAGGCTTGTGACAAGCTTTAAAAAATGATGTCAGTAACTTCTCTTTGGTTAAAGGATAGCCCCAAACACCTAAGAAAGACTTTATAGGTAACTAAGTGATGAATATACTAAAATAAATTAGTTGTGAGGGAGGGTTGGGTTTTGAGTTTGGTTTTGTTGTTTTCAAAGCATGAGAGATTTAACTCTGTTTTCTGTTACTACTTGACTGTGTTAGTAAAACCCTGGCAGTACTGTGATGATTAGCAAGGGAAAATCCAGCACCCATAGAATGAAGGGGGAAAGGGAGAGAAGGGTGATATTTTGAACTCTTACTCACTCTAATGCCATTTTTTTCACTAGAGAGCTGTAGCTATGCCAGCAGAGCTCCTAACCACAAGGCAGAAGATACCAGCAAAACAACCTTTCTGCTGGCATAGTTTATACTATTATTAATTCATTTTTATAGGACAGTAAACTCTATGTGTGTGTTCTCCACTTCACTTGTGTACTGAAATATTTCAATGGCCAAGCATGTGGCATTCAGAAGCCCAGGCTACCTTCTGCTTCTGCTGCCAGACCTTGCCTACAAGCTGTGGGCAGGCCACTGCAGCTCTCCCCTTCCCTGTGTTGGTCTCCCTGCTACCATCACAGAGCTCATAGGCAGCAGAGTCCTGGCCTTCTTGGTCTTCAATAGCCTTGTGACAAGTGAGAGTGGTTTTCTTATCATCACCTACACACTAGTAATAGCCAAAAACAATTTTCAGAGTGTAAAACTGAAACTCCAGTCAGCACCCTTGAGAAACACCTATTTTTGCTTGAAGGCACCCTGCTAGTGCAAAGGAACAGGTGACTTACCCTGGGAACAGTTACAGTCACAGATATATTTTATATATCTCTCTATAATAAACCCTGAGAACACAAATAACTGCACCCACCAACACTGTATGAACTTTGCAGAGGCTCCAAAATACAAGTCATGGCAACTGACCAACTGAACAAATTCTGTGAAAAGAGAGAGCTATTATTTTTTGCTGCAATGATTGTCTTCTCCTTGCCTAAGAGGTGATGACATTATGGGAGCAAAGCTACACTGAAAGCAAATATCAATAAAGCAATCAGCTCTCTGGGAGCTCAGGGCTATTGTGTTAAGGCAGAAAATGAAATTGTTTTCTCAAATGCTGTTCTATTTTAACTCTTCCTGTGATTAAACCAAAATAGAAATGATATCATAAAGACAGACTTCTCCTAGGAGATGCAAAGCTCTATTTGGTCTTCAGGTGCAATTAATATACCCAGGTCAGAAGCAAGTGAATCAGCATTAATGATGACAGTTTGAATGTGCAAAGCTCTCTGTGAAGGGTTTTGGGAATAGCAGCTCCTGCTGGGAGATGGAAAAACATATTTAGTTGCTTCTGGCTCTCCTATTTGTGGGTATTTTCTTCAGGGAACTGCCCAATGCTTATATATGTCAAGATCCATTTTATGCTGGGTTATCATTAAACTTCTGTTCTTGTGGATATGTAAAAATAGTAAAATACTGTGAAGCTTATTGCCTCAGTGAAAAGAATTCTCAGATAACTTTCTTCCACTTGATCTAAACTGTGTTAGGTGAAGGGATACCATGTCAAAGATACTGCAGTTTGGAAATTATTTGAGGAAGATCTCTTGGGATGAGTCCCATGAAATGGAAAATCAGAAGTCTGGGTGTCATTTTTGGCAATAAGCTGAAGACAAACATTTGATTTTGCATATGGTATGTAGACCTATAATAATTTCTCCAGCCTGTTAGGTGAAGTCAAAATGTTCCACCAAACACAAGTAATTAACCCATTTTGGTTAGTTTATAAAGGGCATTTCAAGAGCCCATTTCAGTTGCCTTTTAGTAACTCTTTGCCAGGGAATTGTTCTTTCTTTTTCTCTTACAGAGCAGAGTCACTCTGCAAATGGGGAAACATGAAATCCTGATATTCCCTTTTGTTTTCTGGCTGAAATAGTCTAGGCCAAAATGCTGTCACTAGTTCAGGCTATTAATAAAAATTGCTAAAGTCCAATTTGTCTTCATGTCTGCTGTGGAGTTTACTGAAAACTATCTTCCTAATTGCTGTTTCCCTATGCAGCAGGGTGTTGCAGAGTATCTCTGGTGTGCAAGAACATAGCTTCATACGGTGGGAGGGAGAGCTGTGCTGCACCTGGGAACAGGTAGCCAGCTAAAATCACCTCCTCTAAGTTTTCCTTAATGTAGCACACAGCTTTATGTTCCAGAGACTAACACTGCCAATTCCCTGTGCATGTATCTGAGAGAGGAAGGAGAATTTAGATGGAAGTGTTTCCACTTCTCATTTGGTGTGCCTGCAGATTTGATCAGAGCTGTGCAGGAGGAAGAACCTGCAAGGGGAGGAGGAAATGTCTGCTCCTTGCCTGTAAACTCCTCACTAGCCTCCTAGGGAAACACAGGGGTCAACTACCTGTTTGTTTCTCCCCTTTGCTCTCTAATAGTTTTACTCTTTCTAAGGAGATTCAAGTCTTGCTCTTTGAACTTCTGCTTCAGAATGGAACTCTGATGTCTCCACATCAGTAAGGCAACCTTGGAAGCAGGTGCTTTGGGATACTTAACCATGGCAGAGAAATGTCAGTATCCAGCAGTGCAAAGATTTGGGGAACTGAAAAATAAGATGCATACAGTAAAAAGAGGTATTAAAAAAAATCAAACCAAAACCATTATAAGAGAAAGCTTGGAAATCCTCACACAGGCTAAGGAAAGCAAACTATTTTATTATCATTACTACAACAGCCCCTAGGAAGGTATTAAAGTCTTCACAGTACCAATGCAAAGGGAGAATTCTCAGCTCAGCTCTGCAGGGGCAAAACCCTGCACTCCAGAAAGCACTGGAGCCTTATGCTCTCCTCCTCCCCAATCCTATGCTGTTACTTGGCAGACTGGTGCACAACATAGTGGAGAAACATGACTGTAAAATAAAAAATGATGAGGTAAAAACATAGACATTCTTTCTTTTGAAAAGGCCAGCACAAAAACCAGAAATTGGCCTTTTAGTCACCATGCAGGCCTGGCCCAAGACATGAGAGTAGATCACAGCAAGAACTCATTGAGAGGGAAAGAAGATGATGTGGGAAGTTTTGTGAGGAGATAGTGAGATTTGTGGGAGTGCAGGAAAAGATGCTAGTAAGAAAACTTAATGTGAACTAATTTGTGATCTGAGAGAATCTCAGCTGACACAATAATTCAGATTGGCAGGGATTGAAATATTTATAAAACTGAGCCTAAAGAACAAGGATAATTGACCTCAGAGGGAATCACAGGGAGCTGGCTACTGAGTGCTAGGACCACTTTGATATATTACTATCATTAGGGCTGGCTTGGATCTTGTTCCAAAATAGTCTACATTATTTTTCACTTTATCCCATCACTCCTTTCAAGGTGTCCACAGGACATGAGAGAATAATGATGATTCTTGACAAAACTGTAATAAGAAAATGCAGCTGAGCTATCTAATAGTGCATATGCCTTTGTAACAGCAGAAATGCTTTAACTATTCTTTTAGCCTACTCCTTTCTGTCCTTCCAACAGACACTTTATGATAGGCAGAAATGCCTGTAAAGCAGTGAAAACATTTTAAAAATGACTGTAAATTAGTAAGATGCAAATTCTCAGGTTTCAGGAAAATGGCAAAAAAATGTTCAGAGGATCACTTTGCATCCTCTGGCAAAGGCTCAAGCACTGGAGCCACACAAGTAAGTGGGAAAATGTGTGACTTAAAGCTGTGGATGAACCATTTGAGGTTCATCAAAGTCTAATAACAGACTTTGATCCTAGGCTTGACTCAAGACTTGGCTTCTCAACCACTACAAAATCTTACTCCAAATGTGACTCCATCTTGCAGAGCCAACTGCAGGGCAGGGTTCTTCCATCTCATGGTTCTGCAGTGTGTCTTTGGTACCACAAAATTAGCAAGGAAAAACTACAGACCACAACTTTATCCTGAGAGATTTCTTATTTTAGCAGACAGCTATAAGAAAAGAAACTGAAATGTTCTTACTCTCTTCAGAAAGGTCATTTTCTTCTGCTTCTCTTTCCATCTCTTTACACCATCCTTCCATTCTCTTAGTTTCAGTATGGAGCAACTTCATAAACCAAGACCCATCCCGTCGGCAGGGAGACATCCGACCAGTCTCGACTGTCTCAATGGCTGGCTCCAGCCAGGGCTCTGGTGGGGGGAGGTTGGAGGTGTCCACTGGGGCCCTGTAATCTTCTCTGTAACTGAAGAGTCCCTGTGTCCGCACAGTTCTCACCGCACTGTACTGGGTCGGCGTGCTAGGCTCTGAGTGCTGCTGGAATGAGGAGCCAAACTGAAGTCCCTTGTCCTCCATGGTGATGTGTCCTGGAAAGCCCTCCAGCTCCAGGTCAGCCTGGACAGCTGCTGTCACGCTGTTGGAGCGCTTGAATCGTCCATGTCTTGGAGAAGAAGGAAGAAAGAAATGTGATTAAGACATACAAATATAGATGTGATTATACAGACACAGAACAATGTTTCAGGGAAGGGCTTCTGGTTTTCTCCTTGGAGTTGGTGTGAAGTATTTTTTCTTTGTGCATATCTCATTAAAGTAATACAGCAAGAAACAAGAGAGAGGAAAACCAAAATGCAGAGGAGGGTCATTGGTCTGAGCAAAGTTGCAAAAGAATATAATTTAGATTATTTCTGGAAGCAAATATCCATTTATTCTCATAATACAAATCACTGGGTATCATTACTAAAGGAACTGAAAAGAACTGGCAGAACTGCAGGGTTACATGTCCTGATAGAAGACTGCAAAGCACATGTATAAAAAAATGTCAGCTATGAAGTATTGTAATTAGATGTAATCTGAAAATCTGCTAAGTTAGGGCTGTTCCTAATCCTTTAGTAAAAGAAAAATAGTAGCTGTAGTTTTAAGACTGTGGTGTTTTTTACTTCCCTCATAGGACAGCCATAAAAAATTGGTCTTCTATGGTGATATGCACCCAAAAGCACAACATTTTAGAAAAGTTTTAAGTTAAAAAGTTAGAGAAGCAAGGATTACTTGTGAAATCTTTTCACACTGGAACCCATTGTTTCAGGTTACTTCTAGTCAATGATGGTACTTGGCAACTCTCAGCCAGATACTGTCTGACAGCTACTGTGAATTGGGACAATGGTCCCAGTCCAGTACTTAACAGGAAGTGCCTGCCAGGGATAACTTTTGGGTTAGTACACTGGCCAGCAGTTTTACAACACTGGAGGAGGACCGAACAAGTGTCAAAGCTGACTGGAGTTTAGCAGGAAGGTACTATGGGTCACATCCTAACCATTATAGCCCCCTGTGTGGACAGGGAAAGCCTAGATCAGCATGAAGGGTTTGATTGAAGGAAGAGCATTCCAACATACAGCTCTTTGTGTTTGTTCTGCCAGTAATGAAATGATCTTCATCTACTACTGTAATATAAAACTTTCACTTCCTTCCCTCCAATTAAAAGCTGGGAAGTTACCTAGATAGGAAGCAACTGCTAAGTAATCTCTACAAATACCAAAGACCAGCATGCAGGTAAGAAAATTTGGCTTTGTAAATTATTTAGAGGTAGGACTTCCAGATGTTTGTTATTAAAGCTATTCACAGAGGTGCCCTGTGTCACAAAGGACTGCAGATTTCTGGAGATGCTCGAATTACCGTTTTTCATCTTCCACTTGTACTCCAACAGAGTGGTACTCCCGCAGGCCTCTGCTTTCAGTATCTGAATCAGTTGCTGTTTCCACCTAATGCAACACAAAAGATACATCTGCAGAGTAAGCACTGACAACTCAGCACTATTTCTACCTGCACTCATGCAAAATTCATTACATATTTCCTCTCTTACTGCTGAGAAACACCCAGCACAGTTACATAGTTGAAATAGGTATTCAGCTTCATATTCTTTGGGTGCTCTGGTTCATAAAGCTTTGCAGAAGTACTTCTCTTCTGCTGGGTAATTCCCTATTTCAAATCTAAGCAGATGTAATTATTCAGTTCACTTGGAAGCAAGGAGTAAGCTTGGTCTGGAAGAGCTCTTCTTAGAATGAGGAATCCAGAGGATAGCTCCTTTATATCATTATAAAGAGTCTCATCAGAGTCCTTGATTTACAAAATAAAATAAAATCTCAAGTAGCCCAATAAACTTCCAAGAGATAAAAAGAAATGCTGCAATGACATGTTACCCACACCTGCACTGACAAATAGAGAACCATTTCAGTGCTGTGAGGGAGGCAGCAGCATGCCATATCTCACCTTTTTTAATAATGTGATCCTGAAAGTGCTAGACCAAGCAAGTAATTGATGCAGTTTTTATAGTATTCCCATCTGAAATACACTTACCACAATATATTCACAGTAGTCTTGTTCATAAATGAGACTACATGGCTTTTGCAAGTTTCTGTGGGATTTTATATAACACTCCCCTCCACCACCCCACCCCCAAGCCTTTGACACAGACAGAAGGAGTGCTGCAGGATGCATATTTTACTGAATCAAAGGAGAGGTAGGAAAAAAGGAGTAGAACTGACTTTTCATTTGGAAGAATGTTTTCTCTATTTAATAATAAAAAACAATATCAGCAACCAGTTCTTCAACATGCAGACTCCATGTTTGAATTCAGAGGGTATATCCTCAGATGAAGACAAGATAACTTTTCCCCTTGCAGCAGTCACAGGCACCTCTGCAAGGAGCCCAATGGCCTTTGCAGCTGTCTCTCATCTCCACAGCCCCTATCCCACCAGGTTTCTGGAAGGACACAGAGAAAAGGGGGAAGGAGGGAATGTAGATGTGGAGTGTACTTCTTGAAGTCAGTTGCTGGTAACTTCTCTTCCCATTTTCAAGCTATAGCTCCATGTACATTTGCATGAAAGGGAATTCCAGCCAGAAATCAATATATGTTTGTATTTACCTGACCATGGGTCCTGGAGATGTTGATGAAAACTGATAGTGCAGGAACTGTTTAGGAAATGTTAACATGCTTGAACTGTACAGTGTAGTATCAGGGACAGGTTCACCAAAAGCTCTGCATATCAGTGTGGCAGCTGTCAGGGAAAGACACATCTCCTAGCAATTCCATTTATTCTGCATGAAGTCTAGAGGAAAGTGTGAGCTGATATCTGTTTCCACCTCAGCAGTTGTATGGAAGCTGTCTAGATCCACTTGGACAGGCAGCACATTGAGAGAGCTACAAGATCAGACTTGGTAACAGTCATCAGGATTTGGTGTTGTCAATACTAAAAGAAAGATCCTTCTTGACATTGGAAGTGAAAAAATGCCTCAGTCACAGAAGCAGGGAGGTAGGGGAAAAAAAACAAACAAAAAAACCTAACAAACAACCAAAGAACAGGTAAGCTGGTTTCCCAGCTAAGGTGGGTCTTGGCTGCAATGTGGGTGAGAAGCTTAAGCTGTACTTGGAGGGTCTCCTAAAAAAATATTGCCATAAGTAGAAGAGCCATAAGATCCAGTTTCTGAGAGATATCAGGAATGACACCCTTATTTGTAGTATATAAGGGTCCAAAAGAGTCTTGAATAATAAGTTGAAGTCTAAGTAAGGGATTAGGCACTCACCTAGTCCTTTCAGGGTTGTGGGAAAAGCTGCATATAAAACATTTTCATTAGAGACAGGTGAGGTGCAATTAATTAACTGGGTCAAGAATGAGATACCCATCTAGCCAGCTGAGAAGGGAGCAGAGAGGCAAGTTACACTTGAAGCCTTGACTGTGGTGATGAGAGCTCAGTCAAACATGCATAGACATGTTTTCAAGAGTAAAGCATAGGCACTGCAAGCCTGAACATTTCACAAGGGAAGAGAGATCTGTGGTGGCTAGGATGAAGAAGCTGAGGAGATGGGAACACAGAATTCATCAGGGCTTCCTGCTCACTCACATGCCTTAGCACAGAGAGACAGGACAGTGTGTCAGATTTGAGTTGAAGCCAGACAAAAGAAGCCAAGCTGCCATCTCCTCAGATGTCAGTCTTTGCCTTCATTTCCTTCTAAAGCACTGCACTTCCTTCACAGAGTGATATCCTTAGGGTGACCATTTCCACACCCTATGCTCCTTGAGACCTACTGAGTGAGTCCTGGGAGATCAAGTGGAGGCCAGACTGCTGGGCATAGAGACAGGCTAAGGAAGGTCAATTATATTATACCTGTGGGGCTAGTAACACTGTGGAAATGAGCAATGGTCCATGGACAGAGAAGAGACTTCTGCCTTCCACAAGGATGCCTCAGCAGCATAGACATATTGCTGTTGGAAACATGATGGTCTAAAGATATAAACAAGGAAAGGTCCCTCCAGAGAAGATCAATTTGGCCAATCTATGCTGTTGGAACAAAGGAGACAGACTGGCAACACACACTTTTCTTCCATATTGCATATCAAAAGCATATCTGTTTTTGCCAGCTACAAAGTTTGGTTTAGTAACAGATAGCATGTCTTCTTTTGAACTCAGCTTCTGATGTTTAGAAGCAGGTTTAGCTTTTATAGTTTGGATAGTCTGGTATCTTTCCTTTGATGCAACACACTGAGAAAAATTATTTTTCACCTACCTGTTTTCAAGTGCTTTCTTATTGGTATTTCACTTAGAACTATTGTCTGAATAATTTGGCCAGTATGAAATCAGCACCTAGAATTTACAGGCATAAGTGAAGTAATCCACTCTAAAATTTTATTCAAAACAAAATTACCAGGAAAATTATGGCCCAGGTATCAAAATAAAAATGACATTAGTTACCTCTTAATATAAACTCTTGCCATTTTATGCTTCCCTCCAGCTTGCCATGGCTGACACCAACTAAATGACCTGATGATTGCCTTCATATTTTAATGCCTCCATTTCCTCCCTGTGCCTTGTAACAGCAGGAGAATGATGATTTTCTTTTGTGTGTGCACAATCTAGGATTGCAAATATTGCAACAACCAACAAAAAAATAGATCTGGAAAATGGAGGCAAATGCCAACAGAAGTAAAAAGGGGAAATAACAAAATAATTTGCACTCACAAAGAAACAAATGAACAAATAAATTGCATTTCTGAATGACAGATATTATAAAGACTCCTGCTAGAAGCCAGCAGGAAACCCTTTAGATTTAATCAGATTGGCCAGGCTAGATTTGAATGAGCAGATGAGAAAAAGTAATATGTTTGGCTTGATTGTGTGGCTCCTGAAACTCACATAAATCTTAATAAATCTGTTGTTATTCTCCATGATACGTTATTGTTTTAATACCTGCATGGGTTCTAAAAGCCCTAATTGCAAATTGGCCCTCAATTGCAGCAAAGCAAAATACTGTGACAAATTATATATCTATCTGGTGATGAAGGAGTCTCACACAGCAGAGGAAACAACAACAACAACAAAAAATAGCCAGACACTGACCAAAAGCAGAAGAAAGAGGAGCAGTAGATCTAAAAAAGCAGGTCACCTTCCTCTCTCCTTACAAACAAACCCCTAAAACTTCTTTAAAAATTTGTCACTTTCTGCCATGAAAAATGTTGGGTTTATGAGCTTACAGCATGCCCATAATATAGATAATTAAAACATGATTCTAAGATTAATAGTAAACATGATGGAGCATTTTGAAATCATTTCCATCTTTCTTGTCTTACCTTTCACAAAGGCATAACACTCCCCTCCACTTTTCTTGCTGCCAATACAAAGAGCAAGCAATACTATGAATCCTCTGGGATCCACCACTGCTGACTGATCCATCTCAAAATTTGGAAACTAAGTATTAGATACTGGCACTGACTTGGTAAGAAATGATCCACAAGTAAATTATACTAATACAAAGTTATCTGAATAAATGCAAGTCACTATTGCAAATAACTTGCCTGTTAAAATCAATTTTGGTTCATTTATAGGCATTCATAGTAGAAAAGGATTAATGAATGGACTAAATTATTCCTTCAAGGTATTTACTAAGCTTTTTAACTACTTAAAACCAACCTTTATTTCTGTATTAAAGTATTATTCTGCTCTTAAATATAAGCACTGCAACATGACAGTGTAGTGTCCTAAATTTTCTAAAGTTTTATCCATACTTTCTCTAAGGGAAACTTGAAGTCACTGTATTCATTGCATAAGAAAACAGATTTTAACCTGGTGTCTTTTGCTTCTGTCTCATAAGCATCAGTAATAAGAGTCTCTCAGGCCACATTATCTCTCCCCATTCAACTTCACTGCCCTCAATGGGTTTCCACTGCTGTAACTGATTTGTTCTATAATTAGAATTTAATAAATCTCTCTGCTGATGCACAGGAAAAGAATTAATTCATGTTTCCTCTCTTGTTCAGGCTTCTCAGTGACAATGAGTAAGAAAGGGCAGAAAACACTACATTTGACACTAGATCAAGTACATGTAATTGTGAATGCTGACAACCATTCTTAGGTTCAGGGAGATCTCATTTGTATGCAGTGACTTCAAAGTAGGAAAACTACTTCAAATGAAACTGCAGTGCTAAGTGCTACTAGTGGAACACTTTTATCAGCCAAAAAACGTATACTCTTTCAAAATACTTGTTATAAAGCACCAAAATAAACCTACACTTTCATGCTTGAGTTATTTTTTGTGCCTCACCACAGGGCTCTATTTTGCTACTTCAGTCCTTCCCAGCAGAACATCTGAACTCCTCAGACAGGTCGCTTGGCACAATCAATGCTAATTACCACAAGAATATCCTCCAGCAGGTTGAAAACTTCTGCTGGTCTCTTAAGAAAGCATTTTCCTCCTAAAAAGGCATGGCAGATTTGAGAGATGAGGTTCATGTAGAGCTCATATACGACCCTGACAACAAAATAATGCACACAGCAGTGGTTGCTCATGACTTTCCTGTGCATTTAAGGCTGAGTGGCAAATTGTTCTGAAACAAAACAAATCCTGCAAGGTAGCAATCTGTGTCTTCCCCACTTTGTATGTTTCATTATGCTAGATGGCAGTTAAGAAAACAAGCACCAGTAATTTGGGAAAAGAGTAAAAAATTAAATGGCTTTAAAATAACCATAGCTTTGCTTTAAGTACAGTTCTAACTGCTAAGCATTTTGACAAGTGAGGAGGCCAAAAGGCAACCACTGGTTGAGATCTCTGCTAACCAGCTAAGCCTGTGAATTCTGACTCATTGATGGGGGGGGGGTGTGTGTGTGGGGTGTCTGTTTGTATCTGTGACCTTCAAAGGCCAAACTTTCACTGACTTCTGCAGGCCAAGGTCTTCACTCACTTCTTCCACAAAAGCACAGTCTGACAGTGATTTTAGGAGGAGAATGAACAATGCTTACCTCTAAAACTTTGGATCGTTTCTGATCTAAAGACCAGTGTAATCAATGTGAATATTTCTTTTGATTGCTATGAGTACACTGAAGGAGAGCACTGACAAGGATGGTAGAACCTAAACAGTACAAAGAAAATGTAGATGCTCATCTAAGTTAAGTATGCCATGTGGGTAGAAAATGCTTTGCCTTAAATGGAAATTCCAGTTAGAGACTGCAGAGCACTTTGTTGAACAAAGCTTTTATCATATGATATTAATAATTTCATTAAATGTACTTATAAACACTATGCAGAAGATCCCCTTTTGTCACAAAAAAATTAGGCAGGCTACTTATTGCACTAATCCTCCTGAATACAGCTTTTCACAGAATCTCAGAATGTAAGGGGTTGGAAGGGACCTCGGAAGATCATCTAGTCCAACCCCCCCTGCCACAGCAGGATTCCCTAGACCAGGTCACGCAGAAGCGCGTCCAGATGGATTTTGAATATCTCCATAGAAGGAGACTCCACAACCTCTCTGGGCAGTCTGTGCCAGTGCTCTGGCACCTCATCTGGGAAAACATTTTTTTCTTGTATTCACATGGAATCTCCTATGCTTCAGCTTACAGCCATGCCTCTTGTCCTGTCACTGGGCTCCACTGAGAAGAGCCTGACCCCATCCCCCTGACATCCACCCTTCATATATTTAAAAGCATAGATGAGGTCACCCCTTAGCCTCCTCTTCTCCAAGCTAAAGAGACCCAGCTCCCTCAGCCTTTCCTCAGAAGGAAGATGTTCCAGCCCCTTCATCATCTTTGTGGCTCTGCATTGGACTCTTTCCAGCAGTCCCCTATCCTTCTTCAACTGAGGGGCCCAGAACTGGACACAAGATTCCAGATGTGGCCTCACCAGGGTAGAGTAAAGGGGAGAAGAACCTCTCTTGACCTACTAACCACACCCCTTCTGATACACCCCAGGATACCATTGGCCCTCCTGGCCACAAGAGCACACTGCTGGCTCATGGTCATTCTTCCATCCACCAAGATCCCCAGGTCCCATTCCCCTGATATGAAGCTCTGCTGGAAGACAGCTAGTCTAATGGGGATGTGGATGACAGGCAACCTGTACCAGAGGTCTTGCTGCTGTCAGTGAGGCTTTCTAGACATATAACAACATCTTCCACAAAGAAGAAGAGTTCAAGCTCCTAACATTCTGTGATTCTGTGATATCTATTTCTCAGAGGCACCTGGGAAGATGAGGCAGGCAAGAAAGGCACTTGCCTTCCACCACAGCCATGAACGGTCCTCCGCTCACTTGTTTCATTTAGGTCTTTGTCTTCCACCTTTGCCCAGCTTTCTGTTTCTAGAGCCCCATACCTGTTGTTTATGGGCAACTGGGAAGACAGGGGAGGCTGGGAGTGATCTCTATCTCCTCTCCCACCTCTCCAGGGTGGGACCTGCCTCCATACCCCCCCATCTCTTGGGTTGTCATTTTTCTGGTGGCAAGAGGGAATGGAATCCCCTGCTTGTGCAGCCCTCACCTGCTGCCCCTCTCTCAGGGATGGCAGAGCCTGGCTCCACCATTCTCTCTCCTTTTCACATTCCCTTATAGTCTGTAACCTTGTGACTTCTTCCTTCAGCTCAGCCACCATTCTGAGCAGATCATTCACCTGTTCACACCTGACACAGGTGTTATCTCTGCCAACTTCCACTGCAAATGCCAGGCTCTGGCACTCTCCACAGCCAGAGGCCTGGACACCAACATGTTTGCGTGGAGCCTCTGTTTGGGTGCCCACAATTTTTGTAACAGCAGCCCTCAGCTTAGTTACAACCATGGCTGGGTATTCACAGGAGACTGACCACAGGCTGTGGTGACAGGCCCAGGTGACTCACCCTGCTCCTTGACTGACCTTTTCCAGTCCTGGGGTGTTTAACTAGTCTGAGTGGACTGCAGCCCTGCCCACACCTGTCTCTGCCTCTCTCACAAAGAGTGATCTGCATAATGAAGATTGTGCAGATGAAAAAAATATCTAGATATTTTGAAGCATGATCTGGTGATAAATGAAGATGACAGAGTTCATTCTCTGTGCTACAATTAGTGCTCATCTCGAAAACCACCATAAAGAATCAGGCTCCACACTTACATTTGTTTCCATCTCATCTATTTCCGGGGTTTCTGCTCATTTTTAGAACCCTTGATGACTTTTAAATAGAGAAGAAGAAGAAACAAAGGACTGCATGTTTTGAAATACTTGAAATAAAGAAGGAGAAATTTCTTAGCATGCTTTGTCATATATTTTACAATCCAATTACTTTTAATATCTTGCCACCAGATCATAAACCCTTGACCGCACATGGATTCTAACTTGGGGTTGTTCAGTCTGCAGAGGAGAAGGCTCCCAGGAGACCTTCTTGTGGCCTTCCAGGATCTGAAGTGGGCTACAAGAAAGCTGGGAAGGGACTTTTTAGGAGGTCAGGTAGTGACCTGATGGATGTAAGCTAGAGGAGGGTAGACTTGGATTAGACATTAGGAGGAAGTCCTTCACTGTTAGGGTGGTTAGACACTGGAACAGGTTGCCCAGAGAGGCTGTGGAAGCCTCATCCCTGGAAGCTTTGAAGACAAGGTTTGTTGGGACTCTGGGCAACCTGATCTAGTGGCTGGTGTCCCTGCCAGGCAGAGGGGTTGGAACTAGATGATCTTTAAGGTCCCTTCCAACTCTGGCAATTCTATGATTCTACCTAGGATGGGTCCATAGTAGTTCCACTGTCAGAGTCATTGTTGGTTATTCTTTATCTTTGTACCTCTCTACTCCTCTATGAAGCTCCATCAGCAAGCATTCTTCCATCAATGTGTTAAAGAAATGAAAAATTTAAAAAGGCACAAATTAACCATCCTGGTAGAAAATTAATTAATGCAAATAAATGCAAATCCAATGCATTACCCTGGCATGGCATGTTAATGAGAAAACAAGTTATTTAGTCCATCAAGGAAATATGCAAATAAAAGCCACCCTCTTCTAAGGTGGTTTGATGCACAAGTCTGAAAGAAATTAAATACTTCAAGTGTATTTTGGGGGCATAAATTACTATTTACATAGTTTGGAATAAGAATATTCTAGCCTGGTTTTGTATTCCTTCCAAACCTGGCAATAGAAATACAACAAAATGCATTTTCTGCTCAGAAATGCTGCAGAAAGCTATTTTTCACACTAATGTGAAGTGTGAAACTTACTGCAGAAAAAATCCCAAACAACTAAAATGGACTCTCAGGATATTGTGTTGAGGATCATTTTGCAATTGTAACCCTATCTAATGCCAAATGGTACAGCCAAGCAGTTTGTACTTCTCAAAAGACAACAAACAGCTCATCCTTCTAAGACCTGCTTTTGCAAACAGCATTTGCCTTTTTCACTGTGTGCACCTGAGGACCAGCATTAAGGGCCAAGTGTCAGATGAAAAATGGCTACAGAAGATCTGCTGCCTCCATGGAAATCACTGCACAGATGTTTTTGTGGATCATAAGCACAAACTAAACAGACCATATACCAAGAAGGGTCAGAGCCCAGTGGAAACTACTGGTCATCACCTGCAGTAAGACACAGGATCAAATGATGTAATCAATGTTTCAGAATCAATTGCTGAAATACCAGGACTGACTGAAGCAATACACCCACAGTTTTAAATACCACTGTGCACAGCTGCTGTAAAGGAGAGATAAGAACAACACTAGATACTATTGCTTTGAAAAGTAAGTTTCAGGCTAGGGGCTGAAAAGTACAAAAAAATTACTTGCTGCTCTCTTGAGTTTTTCACTGTTATCTGCTAAGACATTTCTCTGAAAAATTGAGGATACACTAATTATTGTCTAAAATATTTGAAAAGTAATCTTCTGAATATTTTACCATTACTGTTCAATTGCTTTCTACTCTTCTGCATCTAAAGAAGCAGAAGCAGAAGCAGATACTTTCATGTCAAGAAATGGACAAGCAGCTTGCTGGCAAAGCCTATGCCTTCCCATTAGTCTAATACATTGTGGAACAGCCAAATTATACCACACTAAGATAGCACATTTGAACAGTGAAGTTCAATCAGTAGCTGTGACATGCTTGACCCAAATTCTTTTCTCTGTGACTGCATTTTGAAATGAATGGAAATTACCTTACTGCTTCAAAAGAAAAAAAATACACTTCCTAGTAGATGAACAGTCACCCACTGGGCTTGGTACATGGACCATGACCTTCTTGAGATCTATGTTGCTGTCCCCACAATACCTGCAACTATGCCAAAATACATGGCACTTTCTCTATAGTTGATCTGGCAAAAGTACAGATTTTTAAGCACAGAAGTGAACCTTGGTGGTGTAAAAGGGAATATTCACATACTTAAAAATTACATAAGCATGGAAGTAACAGTAGAACAGAAGCCTAAATGTTCCTCTACTCCTAGTCTTAAAGAAGTTTGCATTCTTTGCAAGTTCAACTTTCTGATTTTTATTACTGCTTGGTATTTCCTAGAGATTGAAACAATTGATCATTGCTATCTATAGTGCTTTCCATTTAGGAGAAGGAATAGCTTTCAGACTTTGCAGTTGGAATCATCTTATTCCGTTCATTTGAAATAACACAATGTAAACTGAGGTTTCCACAGCCTGATGGAGGTTTTGTCAGATAAAGTAAATATTCCATTTTTTTTGGTGGACAAGTGGAGGAATGCTCAAAGACTGTGTTTATTATTCATGTTATTTCATTACTTGCCATGTAGAATTATGCTGTACCTACACTAGCACATTTCTTTTTCTTGGCATCTTCTCCCCAGCATAATTAAAAGTAAGGGCAGGGAGGGAGGGAGAGTTCTTTTTAGGTAGGATAGTTTGAAGAACTAGCAGCATTTTCCAAGGTCAAAAGAGAAAGATAATGGAAAAAATAGTCAAGCATTTTAAAGCTAGTGTAATCCTATAAAAAGGACTGTGAATTCATGGAGGGAAGGAGATGAACACGCTGTTCACCTGTAGCTCTGCAGTATAATTTTCATATCAAGTGTTAATGACAGGTAACCTCCCTAGAGATTTATTCATTCATTTTCTTTTAGGTATAGCACATTAGCTGAAGACTTTTCTGCACAGCCACGTTACCATGATGTGAATTACAATTAACACTTAACAGCCAGGGGTTGTTTGTTCGATCATTAGAGCCGGTGAAGCTGAATGACTCATTCTGTGCTATTTACAGAAAGAAGGCAAGCAATTCATCACAGAGAGATGTTAATGGGAGGCTACCTGGATCCCTATAGAGGAACGGCGACTCTTAAGAAACTCCTCTGCTTTTGTCACTAAAATGGCCTTGTCACTGGTCCGTATGGAGGTGCTCTGGCTCTCGGAGGCGTGGCGCTGCGCAGCCGCGGTTTCCAAGGCCAGATTCATGGCCTTGTTACTGTCCAAACTGTCCGTGGAGTTGTAGATCCCTCGCCCATCCTGAGGCCACGGGGAAATCCTCTGAGTCCGGCTGTCGTGGTACGCGTCCTGCGTGGATTCTGTGCTGCTCTGCGCTGTGACTGAGATCAGGGGCTTGGAGGTGGTGCGAGGGGGTACTGGTGGTGGTGTTTTTTTGTAGCTCGTGTAAGTTACAGCTAGGGAAAGAATGGAAAAAGTGAAAAAGAAAGAAAGGAAGAAAGAGAAAAGCAAGATTAATCTGGTGGAAACTTTGTAACAGAAATCACCTTACTGCTAAGATTATGCTACTTAAAAATGAAGGTGGTGCAACACAGTACTCTTTGGGACCCTCACTCCTAGCTGAAAGTGTCTCTCAGAGTCAGATGGGCATCCATAGCAACATTTTACTTCAAAGGGTGGAAATAGGAGTCCCAGATTACAGTGAAGATGAAAAAGAGTTAGCGAAGATTTGTGCGTGTTAAGATTTGTGCTGGGTAAGTACACACTGGGGCTGCTGAGGTGGTTTCCACATGAGGTAAAGCTGATAAGAGAAATAAAGGAAGATTTTTCTTTTTTCCCCCCTCTTCTTATCATCTGAACTGTGGGCTCTGTACTGATACAGTGTATTAAGGAAGTAGCATCAATATACTGGAACGAAATATTAGTCAGAAACTTCTACTTTACAGTATGCCACACTTTAACCTTTAAAAATACTTCCAGGTGGGGTGTCTAGAATTAGGCAAGATTGGCTACTTGCACAAGAAGCATATGTTCTAAAAATATCCACATTAGGATCCATAAAAGGAAATTCTAGGCACTGACAAAATTTTACAGTATATGCAAAGCTACTAGATACTTGGACAACAAGCAAACCCTACAAGTAATACCAAAAGCAGTGACTTATCTACTACCCTGCAGAAAGCCTTAAATCCTTAGAAGAAACATTGAAGAAGGATATAGTTAAATCCATAGAATATGGAAATATAGATTTAAAAATGAGTCTGAAACACTGGGAGAACTGGATAAACATATTAATATCACATAGCTGACTATTCAAATATGTCTAAGCCCACTGTACTTTTTTGGTACTAAAAAGAACATTTCTGTCATGGAAGTGTTTTTTCCCCCAAAGCACATATAATCACAATTCATGAAATTAGTAACTGATGCCAAAATGCATCATGATATAGCTTTCCACATACTTGTACAGGAAAATCAGGTCAAATTCATTTTTTGTATCATTGCAGGAAGATAAAGAAAATTATTGTTTCTCCATATCAATAATTCTAAAATAGGATAACATATACATGCAGAGAACATTATACAGATATGAGCTGATGAGCCATGGAGCCAGAAGGAGTGCCTCTCCTCTCATGCTTTTTGATATAAGGAGAGAAGAGACCAGTTTAGAAATTTGCCAATACCTGGGACTGTTGAGCCAGTATTGTCAGGCTAGCTTATGGGAACAGTGAGCTAAAGAAGGCTACTTTTAAATTATGATTCTTGATAGTCATAAACAAAAGAGAGTGAGGCAGTGCTAGAGAATGAAAACCTTCTTTTAAAGCACATTTTGAATTACTATTGATGCCGCTCAACTCAAAAAGAGTCTTGGTCTGAGCTAAATTGCTGGAACAGAGTGAAGCACATGAAGTCACAGTCTTCAGATTCTAAGAGTGTGCTTTTTTTTGAAGTGTCATTTTGTTGTTCTATCACCAATATTATGTCCTATCAGTTTTGTAACCAGCAGTTAAGGAGAAAGAAAAAGCCAATATTTTTCAGATGCTTTAGGGAATAGAGAAAGTTCAGTAAAGAAGGGAGAGGCTGTAAATCTTGGAAATTAAGACAGTATCTTATGAGTTCAAGCAGTGGCTCTAAGGAACATTTCCATACTTGCTATAGTTGCTATAATAATGCTCCCCCACCTTCTTCCTGCAAATATACATGCAAGTGATTAAAGTGCTGGGAAACATTAGAAATAGAGGCAATGGAGTGAAACAGGGTGATCGAAATCCAGAAGAGAAAGCTATTTTTACCTGTAACAGAAGACAGGTTATCACTGTTATAACTAATTTACTGCTTTTGCTGTCTGTCTTCATGCAGAAGAACAGCAGTGAATAATGAAACATATGGTAAATGTGATAACAAAACCTCACAAGCAAATATATCCCTACTACTTGGGCAGCAGATCACTTCTCTGTCTAATGAATATAAATGTTAAGCTTCTGTTGCAACCCTTCATAGATAACAATCTGCATTTACATTTAGCAAAAAGAAAAATTTTCCTTGTGGCAAACTCTGAACAGTCACTTTCTGCCTTTTTTTAATTCTTTAACTCCTCCTAGAATTGAATATTTTATCCTTGAAATTTCTCACTGTTACACTAGAGTGACATGTCTTAAAACCACCATGAATTACAGTTACTGCAGTATTCTGGGAAGCATTTGATCATGAGCACTAAACAGGAATTAAAACCCCCAGATGTTCAACAAGGAGAATAAACCAGGAGAAAGACTGAAAGTCTGTGAGAAACTGGCTACATATTTACAGGGAAATATGGCAGGAAGAAATCCAATTAATTTCTAAGCTACAGTCACAGAGATCAAATATTGAGCAGGGAATAAAAAAATCCATCTCTACACAGTTATGAGTAGATGAGCTATGAGTTAATGAGTTCATATCTGGAACAACAGTTTCAGAGCCACAGAAATCTGGGACTAATTGGAGACTGTAACAAAACCAGGTAAGAGGATGGGGATGTGAATTTGTGAGGCAAATCTTGCCACTGTATCCTATTTGCTTTAATCACTCAAGCAGTTCTACTGAAGTAAGTGGGATAACCTAGAGGAATAATGTGACCAAGACTTGTCTTAGGCAAATTTGGTATGTGCTGCTGACTTAAGAGATTAGGAAATTGTTAAAGGAGAAGAGCAACCCTGTAAGCCACAGTTTACTGTTCATGCTTGGTCTTAGGCCTATAATAAGTAAGTATTAAGGTTTGAATGTGAAATTTTATATCACTTTCAAATTATTTTAGATTACTATGTCTCTGAATGTTCCTGTTATGAGCAGTAATGTCTTCTTCTGTCATGTCCAATTCTTGACCACAGTTGTACATACCACATATTATATATGGAAAGAAACATTTCCTTTTCCTTACAGAAAATGAGCTTCCTTTTCATCTATCATCACCTTCTTATGCTGATGGACAGAGACTCCTGTCAGCTTTGCATCATTCCCTACTTTGCAAATTTTGTTTGCCTTAGTGGTTATTAGTTGGAAGTAAGCACATAAACCCTCCTTAGCTGCTTCATGTCTTCCCCATTTTTCAGTCCATCATTCTACAAAGTCCAGAGCTATGGTGAGTTTCTCTATACCCACAGGTAGAGCTGGTGTTTGGAAATGCAGACCCAGGGTACCAAGCACTGGCCAAGGATAATAAACCCATCCAGGGCACTGGTGCCAAAAGCTGAAATTGGATAAAGAAGACTGGGATAGAGGATCTTTGTCTTCAGTCACAGCAGGACAAGCTGGATGTCAGAGCCTGCATAAGGGCTGGGGATGACAGTGTGAGCACAGGGGTGTGCAAAAGAGGAGCACCAGGAGGGCAGAGTTGTGGCTGTATGGCATTAGACTGATTTATACTGTGGTCTTCAGCAGAAGCAGATACATGCTTCATGTTTTGACATATAAAACACCAATCCCAGATAATCTTCTGTTGTTTCTGTAGCTTACAGAAGATGACCACAGATTTCTGAGTTCTTTATTTTTCTGAGCAGTGTTGCTGGGCACTCCTGACATTTCTCACACCAATCCTGCTGCTGAGCAATGAGATTCAAGCACAGGAAAGGCACCACACTGTTAATCAATTTGTACAATCAAGAGCTGCTCTGAAATGCAAAGAAAAAGAAAGCAGATGGCACAAGAGGTAAATACATCATCTTAATGTTTAAACTAAACATAAAAGGAATTATGAAAAATAAAGTTTTCCTCCCAGTTGTATTCAAAAGCTACATTAATATAGAAAGCTGAATTTAGGCTTTGCCTTTTTTAATAAAGCAGGAAAAATATTTATTTGGAGCTCATAAGATACAGTCTATCTCCATCTGTTCACTGAGCATCAGCAACAAAAAATGATAAATACAGCAAGAAACTGTTTTAATTCTAAACTATACAGGTATTTCAGACTCCCCTTTGAATCAAAGTATTAACTGTTCAGGTACTTGCCCCACTTAACACAAATGTGCAATCGACTCCATTGGATTTTCCTTTAAGGAAGGACATTGTTAGAGAAGTGGAGAGAAAACAAATGGGTTCTGTGCTGCTTCAGAGTGAGCTGGACTAAACAATGATGAAAACCAGGTATAAATTGTTTAGGAGAACAGAGCAGTTAGCAGTGCAGCATAACATGCATTAATTTGTCAGTCAGGCAGGGAAAAGTGTAACACATCAATTTGTTTCTGTAAGGATCATTGCCTTTACCTAAAAACTGCAGTGCCCATTTATGCCAGCTCCAGTTATCTTCTCCTAGCACATGACTTACATTTGATACCTTAACTTCCAGATGACTCTTGTGTATATGAGATTGCCTATCAGTGCTGAATTTGGCACAGAGATAGCTGCAAGTGGCCTGTTCTGTAAACCACAGTCATTTCTCTTATGTGCTTTGTGATCCCAGCTGGGAAGCACTGGTCAGAACCAGAGTATCAGGCATTATGGCAATACCGCAGAGTAACCAAGAAGATAATCCCAGCACTGGAGAACTGTCAGTTTGATGGTTTGGATACAAATAGAAATCCAAGGAAAGTTTGCTGATAATTCAAAAGTAACAGGATTATTTTTTTAACTGATATACCTGGAAGCAGAATATCCCTCTTAACCTACACTGCATTTGACTAACCTTACTTAAGTTACTGTTGCTACAGCCATAGGAATGTCATACTCTGCCAACACAGTGCATACTAGAAATAAAGTGGATAAAATGACTCATTTTAGACATAACTTCAGGTTATCCATAGAGATTCACAGACAAAAGGCAGAAGGTGAGATGTGACATATTTGATGAAATATCAGTGGCTGTAGGTGACATTCAGAACACCTTTCAAAAGGCAGCCTTTTAATAAATCACCAGTGTTGGTCCATTTGCAAGACAGAGTCACCCCAGGGGTTTTTACAAATCAATATAAGCACTAAACAGTTAGTCAAAATAACATTATTTAGGCTGAGATCACAAAGTTAACTAGATGATGAATTTACATGAAAGCATCATCAATTAAAGGAAACTATTGTCCCTTATGACACAGGGCAGGAGGAAACTGGATTCTCTGTTTTGTAAGGTTTATTGAGAAGGAGGATAATTGCTCTGCAGGGACTGTGGAACTGCCCTGGAGGCACAGCTCCCAGGAGCATGTTGCTGCAGGCAGACAGGGCTTGTCTGAGAAACCACAGCACTGAGAGAAACACAGTTCTGACTCCCAGGCTGAAGCTAGATAGTCTGCTTTGCACAGGGAAGGTGAATGCTAACTCTGAAACAATTCCAGAAAGAAGACAAAGATAAGGTCTCATACTGAAGGGCCACAATTAAATCTAATCCTGTATGAAAAGAGTACTCAGTTATTGGCCTTTAGACCATGGGATAGGGCAGTCCTAGGCATGATTACAGTCCAGGAGATGAAATCATTGAGAGCAGTCCCTGAGGAGAAGGACTTGGGGGTCATGGTGGATGAGAAGCTGGATGTGAGCCAGCAATGCACACTTGCAAACCAGAAGGCCAAATGTATCCTGGGCTGCATCAGGAGAGGAATGACCAGCAGGTCAAGGGAGGTGATTCTGCCTCTCTCGTCTGCCCTCACGAGACCCCACTTGGAGTACTGCATCCAGTTCTGGGCTCCTCACAGTAAGAAAGATCTGGACCTTTTAGAGAGGGTCCAGAGGAGAGCCATGAAGATGATCAGAGGGCTGGAGCACCTCCCCTACGAGGACAGGCTGAGAGAGTTGGGATTGTTCAGCCTGGAGGAGGCTTCAGGGGGACCTCATAGCAGCCTTTCAGTACCTAAAGGGGGCCAATAGAAGTGGGGGAGAGAGACTCTTCACGCAGGTAGAAAGCAACAGAACAAGAGGGAATGGCTTTAAACTGAAGGAGGGAAGATTTAGATTGGATCTTAGGAAGAAATTCTTTACTCAGAGGGTAGTGAGACACTGGAACAGGTTGCCTAGATAGGTTGTGGCTGCTTCATCCCAGACTGTGTTCAAGGCCAGGTTGGATGTGGCCCTGGGCAACCTGGTCTAGTAGGCAGCATCCCTGTCCATGGCAGAGGGTTAGAGCCAGGTGAACTTTAAGGTCCCTTTCAACCCTGGCCATTCCATGAATCTATGAATCTATGACTATCATGAATACTGTTCTAGCTAAAGGGTTTTACAGTCCCAGCTAACATGGCAGTCCTTGAAATGTCCTGAAATCTCATTATGCTCCATCATGGTCATTAGGACCTCAGAGCTACTCTTAACATTAAAAGATATAAAAGAATGCATAACAATTATCTCTCAAAACAAAGAATGATGAACATTAAAAGACTATTAAGAAATCAAAGGAGACTTCTGAGAAAAAAAAAATCTGTGCCTCCAAAGGAGTTTATTTCCCACAAAAAGAATCAGCTCCTGGATGATTTTCTACCAATCCATGGATGTCAAAAATAAGAATACAAGTCCCTATTTAAATGAGAGAGTCTTTTTACAGAAGCCTCTTGTCAACTTCCATTGTACACTGGTCTGCAGTGTCAAACATAATTAGAAGGATACTGTAGCATCAAACAGGCCATTTTAATTTTTACAAAGCAGATCTGTTCTTCCCTAAAGGCAAATCCTGAAATGTTAGAAGGAGGTTTCCTTCTTGGATGAGTACTACCTTTAAAGCTCAGTAATAAGAAGATGATTTAGAAATTCTTAGCACTGACATGTGTAGCCTCGAGCTACTTGATTAAGAAAAAGTGATCAGCAAAAATGAGGAGAAGAGGTTAAGGTAAATCAGTCTGTTTGGATCCAAGTCTGCTGGTTTTGATGTGTTCCATCAGTGGCCATCTCAAAGATCTACACCAATGATTTGGGGTCTGCTTTCTCTTTTCGAAGCTGGAGCAGTATGTGCTTAGGCTCTGCACACAAAAATATGTTTTTAGCCATTACCTGACCCTACTCAGTGCTAACTGCATGTAAATGCAAGTCCTACAAAGTACTCCTTAAGCAATCCACTTTGCACTTGAATTGAAAGACCTGCTGTATGTGAGTGTAGGGCAGGAGAGGAAGACTCCTCATGTTCTCATACAGGATATGCTCCTCCAGCCCTTTTCTTTGCTCCTATTTGGATAAGTGCACACCTTTGCTTTCTGCCTGCCAGTGAAAGATCCTGTAATTTTGGAGGGCTTTCCATGTTCAAAAGTTTCTCCATTTGTAAGGCAAGGAGAGTGATTTTTTGAACTGTAAAGATATTCAGAACTTGTGACACTCTGTTGTTTTAAATTAATTCTTTTAATCAAAACTTGGATAGATTTCTCTCAAACATAATCAGAGAGATACTTTAGATACAAACCTATCATGTTTACAGGCCCTGGTCCTCGTGGGGGATTTCAGCCACCCTGACATCTGCTGGAGGGACAACACAGCAAGGCACCAGCAATCCAGGATGTTCCTCGAGTGCATTGATGACAACTTCCCCCTCCAAATGGCAGAGGAACCAACTAGGAAAGGTGCTATGCTGGACCTTGTTCTGACCAACAGGGAAGGACTAGTGACCAACATAAGGCTGAGAGAAAACCTTGGCTGCAGTGATCATGGAGTAAATCCTCCTGGGGGCACTGCTGAGGCAGAAGGATAATGGAGAGGTGATTGGGTAAAATCAACATGGCTTCACCAAGGGTAAATTGTGCCTGATGAATCTAGTGGCCTTCAATGAAAAGGTCACAACATCAATAGACAGGGAAAGAGCAACTGATGTCATTGACCTGGAGCTGAGCAAAGCCTTTGACACTGTCCCGCATGACATCCTGGTCTCCAAGGTAGTGGAATGTGGGTTTGATGGATGGACCACTCGCTGGATATGGAATTGGCCTGACAGCCACACCCAAAGAGTGGCTGTCAATGCATCCATGTCCAAGTGGAGGCCAGTGACAAGTGGAGTCCCTCAAGGATCAGTACTGGGACCAGTCTTGTTCAACATCTCTGTCAGAGACATGGACAGTGGCATCGAGTGCTCCCTCAGCAAGTTTGCCAATGACACACAGCTGTGTGGAACAGTTGATACGCTGGAGGGGAGGGATGCCATCCAGAGGGACCTGGACAGGCTGGAGAGGTGGGCCCATGCCAACCTCATGAAGTTCAACAAGACCAAGTGCAAGGTCCTACATCTGAGTCAGGGCAATCCCAAGCACCGATACAGGCTGGGCGAGGACTGGTTTGAGAGCAGCCCTGAGGAAAGAGACTTGGGGTTGTTGGTGGATGAGAAGCTTGACATGAGCTGCCAGTGTGTGCCTGCAGCCCAGAAGGCCAACTGTATCCTAGGCTGCATCAAGAGAAGCATGGCCAGCAGGTGGAGGGAGGTGATTCTACTCCTCTACTCTGCACTCATGAGACCCCACCTGCAATATTGCATCCAGTTCTGGAGCCCCTATTCCAAGAGGGATATGGGGGTGCTGGAGCAAGTCCAGAGAAGGGCCAGGAGAATGATCAGAGGACTGGAGCACCTCTCCTATGAGGACAGACTGTGAGAGAGTTGAGATTCTTCAGTCTGGAGAAGAGAAGGCTCTGAGAAGACCTTCTTGTGGCCTTCCAGTATCTGAAGGGGGCTACAAGAAAGCTGGGGAGGGGCTTTTTAGGAGGTCAGACAGTGATAGAACCAGAAGAAATGGGTGTAAGCTAGAGGAGGGTAGATTTAGACTAGACATTAGAAGGAAGTTCTTCATTGTTAGGGTGGTTAGACAGTGGAACAGGTTGCCCAGAGAGGTTGTAGAAGCCTCATCCCTGGAAGCTCTTAACACAAGGCTGGATGGGGTCCTGGGCAACCTGATCTAGTGGCTGGTGTCCCTGCCAGGCAGGGAGGTTGAAACTAGAAGGTCTTTAAGGTCCCTTCTCTGACAATTCTATGATTGCATCTTCCTGTTTCTTCCCTTTTCTCATTCAGCCCTCTACAATGAATCTTAGCCAGTAAAGGGACTGGGTGGGTTTACAGCAGAGAGAGAGTCTTTTTAAGCTTGGATATCTGTGGAAAGAACCCTGTCTCTTGCTTGCCAGATTAAGCAGTAAGAAATAGTGATATATTCATAGTGATATTTTTGTGAGATATTTTCTTGTAAAGGCTACTTACACCCAGATGATTGTTATCAGCACAGTTCATATGATGGGCTGCATTTTATTTGAACTACATATTCCAAAACCTTTTCTGGGTGGTAGGTATCTGTAACTTCCTTACCTTTTTCACTGATGGCCATTCTACATGTATTATGTTTAGATAAACCTGGATATTTGTTAGACCCTAAAGTCATATGTTAACTGATGGTCTCGTGTTGCAGTAGTCCTTGGGGGCAAAATACTTCATTTATCCTGTCCCAGTTTTTAAAGCAGGGTCTTTTAGTAACAATGAATTATAGCATACCTTCAAAACAGTATGTGGGAAATATACTTGGATATCCATCTCACCTCACATCAGTCACTTACAAACCAGGCACCAAAGTCTAGCTTAGTTCTGTAATCTCTTTTGGAATTATTGGGAGAAAAAAATAAGCAATTCTGGGGGCAATTCTCACCCATTTTAGATACTTATTTTGCCAGGAAATGAATCATCTTAGGCAGATGCCTACATTCCTCCATCAGCCATAAAGAAATTCAAGGACAACCAGTTCAGATCAGGACATCTAATTTCAAAATGCCTAGAGGGGTGAGATAAACTCCAGCCAAAATCTCTGTCCCTGTGACAGCAGTGGTAGGACTCTGGAATGCACTGGGTTATAGCCTCTCCTGTCTTCCCTTAACTGTGTTCATGGGAAAGGTGAGAGCCCAATGTTCCTTTGTAGCTCCACAGAGCTATTAAAAGCAAACCCCCTGTATTTCTGTAGTTTTAAAACTAATTGATTTTTAGGCTCTGAACTAGATCATGCTGGTAATTCTACTGAAGCTGTTGGTATTGAAGTCAGTGGAATCAGACCAATTCACATCAACTCAGGATATGGAGCACTATCACAACACATTCATGACATAGGCAAGATCTCTGCTTCTTAGAAACAATGTTTTAAAAGAGTTTTTGAGAATAGCATGTCACTGAGACACAGCTCTCCTGTGAATCCATATAAAATGATATTTTTCAAGCAGTATCTCTTTTTGCCATCTTTCTGCTAAACAAAATCTATATAGCACTTGTGAAAAAAAGACTGCAATCATTAGCATGGCACATAACCTCAATCAAAATTTAGTGGGGAAAATTACTGGATGAGTTGGGTTCTTATTTTTAAAACAACCTCTGTGTTTATCAGGTCAGACCCAAAACCCAGAGCAGATTCTTTTAGGCTTAAATCTATCTGATTTTGTACAGGAAACTAACAATTAACTGGAACTGTAACCACTAAATTTGGAAAAAGCTGGAGTCTAAGTACAGACTACACTCTCCCAGGAGGAGAGCAGTAAAAAAGGAATTAGTGTAATCAAGTCATTCAGTGCATAAGTTGTTCCCTCCATACTGAGGAAACTTGGGTCTGTAGGCAGACCATGTTACATAAAGGATAAAATCTGTTTTGACAGGGTAATTAATGTTAGTCTCAAAACAGAAATGCAAATCAAACAAGACATCAAGATCAGAAACTCTAAAGCTTTGCCAAAGTTAAAAGAGACGTGGGCAACACTAACCTCATGGATTTCTGATGGACTACTTACAAAAGGGTTCTATTTTAGAGCAGTTAATTAGTGAGAAATTATAGCCTAACCAACATCCTGTAGATGGCAAGGCAAAGTGCTGACAGTTGTTTTGCTCTTCTAAACAGTTCCTATGTGCCTCTAAAATACTGAAGTTGCATTAAAAACCCACTATCTCAGATTTTCAGTTCCAGGAAGGGAAGAAGTGCCTTTAGCTATACTTGATTTCATTTACAGAATGCATGTGTGGCTTTTCAGGAATACAGATTGCATTTGTCACATCAAAACAGGCAAAGACAAAGGGAAAACAGAGCTCCAAAAGCTAAGAGTCACTGTTACTGGGCTATTATTTTCACATTGAAAGAAAATAGCAAATTTGAAAACATTTTTTAGTAGAATGAAACCAATACTGCTCTAATTCTGTGCTTAGAAAAATGTCTCTTCTTGACATCCCACACACCCCTATTGTTGAAGATACATAATTTCCATCAGCTGTCTAAACCCACTCACAGATTTATGTAAGCTTACCATTGGTTTTGTTTGTATATTTTCTGTTCTTATTCTTACAGCAAGTATATGCAGATTGTGATTTTCTTTAACTTACAGTAAGGAGTTCCAGACTGAACAGGAGGAGAAAAAGAGTTTGCTCAGTTAAGCTTAAAGTGCTGCACAATGGAATAATTTAAACAGTGTATTATGATAGTAGTCCTACATTAAAGCATTTAAATGATTGCCAAATATTTTAATTAAAGATAATTTAATACCTTTTAAAGCTAATTTAATACCTTTAAATAATTCTTTTAACCCACAGAGAACTACACATTTGGACATAGTCTCAGAGAGTACTTTTGAGATTGGTTAACAGGCAACAATCAAATCAAGAGATCATTCTATCCAAGATGCAGATCAAGTCAGTATCAGTGTCAAAACCAGTGCTCAGAAAGCTACTTGCAGGCTGCCAGCCCTATATGTAGGTGAAGCAGATGATGATGCTGGGTTTTGAACTCTCAACCCTGCTAAGTCAGAGACTGGTGCTCTCAGTTATCATTGTTTTCAGTGGGACCAGGATTTAATCTTTGGTTTTGTCTTATAATGCAATTTAAATAGATCTGACTTCTACCTCTGATTTATAAATATTAGCAAAGAAATGCATGTAAAAATCATGACTTATTGATATGTCTTTGATATTCTGTTTTCAGTCTCAAAAAGCCAAGTAACTGGTTACTCACTTCAAACCCAGTATCTTCCCTAACTCTGTTTGGATGAACTCTAGTTGCCCTTGAGGAGCAGTAATGAGCTGCTTGGATTGCTCTGGTACTTGCATTTTCTAGTATGTACATTTTAATGGACTATATAGTGAGGCTAAACCTTGGGCTTACAATGACTACAGAGTTTGTTGGTAAGTATTGGGGTGATATTAGCTAAGATACATCAGTGCAGGTAAGGGTTGTTGGCTCTCTGTTGGTGCACAATAGGATCCATATGCTGTATTCAGTCTGAGTCAAACTCACCTAAACATAGGTATCTAATATCTTTTTAGAGGCCCTAGGCCCTCCTGCCTAGCCTACAGCTGCTTGTCCAGAAGGATGCAATTCTCCTGTAGGTCCCACATAGGAGTCTCAGATGGTACCAGCCAATTATCTCTGAACTAACCTAAATTTATTGTCATTAGAACTTAGACAAATGTTGTTTGCATGAAAGCATCTATGGTATAGATGACTTGATCTGGAGGCAAAACCCACACCATGCATCTAACGTGCTTGGCCAAAGGCTAATTCTGCCTGGTTATGCCCTAGGAATGTCACCAGTTTTAGTATCTTTATTTTCTTTGATCCTCTGGAAAAAAAAAAATCTTTCAAGTACATTTTAAGTATCAGGTTTACTGATTGCCCTTCTAGGGTAGATCTGTGTCTGAATAAAATCCCTCACACAGAAACAGAAATTTCAGTATGAGCTTATCTTGCTGAAACTCCACTTCAGGGAAGTGAAAATAGCAGATGGGAGTTGCTGTGAGGACTGTAGAGATAGGCAAGCATTCACAGAATGACAGAATCACAAAGTATTAGGAGTTGAAAGGGACCTGGAAAGATCATCTAGTCCAACCCCCCTGCCACAGCAGGATACCCCAGAGCAGCTCACACAGAAGCGCGTCCAGATGGGTTTGGAATATCTCCAGAGAAGGAGACTCCACAGCCTCTCTGGGCAGTCTGTGCCAGTGCTCTGGCACTTCAACTGGGAAAAAAATTTTGTCTTGTATTCACACAGAACCTCCTATACTTCAGCTTACAGTCATTGCCTCTTGTCTTGTCACTGGGCTCCACTGAGAAGAGCCGGACCCCATCCTCCTGACACGCACCCTTGAATGTTAACCAACTCTCTTGGGCTCCTTTATCTTCTAGTACCCTGTCCCATGAGATTTCCTCTAGCAATTTCTTGAAAAGCTCAAAGTTGGCCCTACTGAAGTCTAGGGTTGTCATCCTACTAGGCATTCTGTTCCTACCACACAAGACCCTGCATCCAAGGTTGCCCTCAACCTCTACCTCTCCAACCAGACCTTCCTTTTTTATATTAACAAAACAGAGAATTTGCTGGAAGTAAACCTAAAGGTAACTATAAAAGTTTTTCTCTCCTACTTCTGTGCATCTCCATTGAAACATAGATGCAACTTTATTTAAACAGTGGAGAACTTGTTTTGTCTGTACCTTCAGATGCCCCTGTAATTGGGAAGGATTTGGCTGGGAGCTGCCAACTCTCATTCAGTTCTCCTGGAACAGACAGTTTTGCAAGTAAGAAATGTTCCTCAGAAGTACATTTGTAACTGGCAAGCATTAATTAAAATGTCCTCTCCAGGAGGCAGAACAGTAGTAAAAGCACCTGAACTTGCCTCCCTAAATCACAGAATCACAGAATGTTAGGAGTTGGAAGGGACCTTGAAAGATCATCTAGTCCAAGCCTTCAATGCCTGATGATACAGTTTTGGAAATATCTTTACTAGTCAGTTGATGTCCTAGAAGTGGAAAGGTGCCTATGGAAGCAAGACCTGACCTGCCATGAAGGAGTTTATTTTTATTTTGAAGGGCAGCTCTCTTTCTTCACACATACACCCTATCAGCCCCAGTGCCTTTGCTAGGACACACAGCACAAGAATTCCCATCTGGGGGCTTTTTTGGAAGCATGTTTTTATTGTAAAGAAGCTGGAGCAGAACACAGTTTCCACCCCTCCTACACTGAAAGCATAACAAAGCTAAGGGCCAATTTGCCTGTAAGCAACATTGGGTCATCTTCAAGAGAGTTATGCTCAGGTACATTAACTGATGGACTAAGGCCCTGATGGATGAAATCTCACATGTGAGCTAGTAAAGATCAGTGTCAAAATACAATCCAAATGATGTCTGTATAGCCAGCACAGCAAGCATTGTGGTTCCAGTGCATGTCATTGTTACAGTTCCTGGCACATATGCCTTCCATGGAAACCAGGACCAAACACATGCAGAGCTTCTGAGAAGAATTCATGTTAGTTTTCTTCATTGACAGAGGAATACAGAAAGAGAAGCACTTGCAAGAGAAAGATCTTGCCTTTCTTACTACAAGCACAAGGAAGCATAATGAACTGGTGGTTCCAGGCTCACCCACCCTGTGATCTTCACCCAGCAGCACAGACCCACCTAAAGGGACAAAACCCTATGGCAACCTCAAGCTAAATAGCTGGGCTGAGATTTACTTCTGCCACTGTTGGCTTCTATCATGGCATGATGGCTTCAAACACTAAACTGAATGACATTCCTTGCATGATATTTCATTTGTTTTTCTCTTAGACATTCTTTTATGTTTGGTTTTTGTTTTTTTTTCTGGATAGTATCATACAGAAAATGAAGCTGAGAAAACTGTGAAGACTGATCTCACAGAACAGCTTTGAAGCAAAACTCTGCCAGAGGAAGGAGCAAGGGTGTCCTTTTTAATAAAGAAACAACCAGCTGTCAGGCAAATCTAATAGGTTATGGAGGAATTATGTAAAGCAGGACATAACAGCAGAAGCAAGGGAGAAACACTCATTACACATTTTTTTATCTTTGCCTCTGCAGATGATCTGTACCAAGGAGAAAGAAAATTATTAAAAGCTCCTGGTTACTGCTTCAACTGTTTTCATGCCTCATCAGCCTGAAAAGTCCAGGTGGCCAGGCAGCCTTCATTAGCACAGCCTCACTCCATCTCAGGGAATCCCAGACTATGAACAGATGCAATGGTCCCTTGAACATCCTATGCTGAACTCCCTGAACCAAAGGCCTTGTGTCACCTTCATCCCAGTGACTGGGCCACTTCCACCATGTAGAGCTGCTATTAAACATCAGCCTCAGCACAGCAGCAGAACTTCAATATGTGTAAAAGGATTAAACACTGGCTATGCCCCTCAAGACACACCCAGAGCAATGAAAATGATGTGTGCATATCCAAGTGTAGAACTGGGCTCATAGTTTGTTAGTATAAGATTTATTCTCACAGTACAGGCACACAAGCTGGCACAGCATCAAAGTATTAACTCAGGAACCTCAAGTGCTCCCACAGATACATAGTGTGTTTCCTGCAGAGACTCAAAGTGCCAGATAATTCCATGGAGCCTCAACAGCAATTAAGCTAAGTCAATAGGTAAATAATAATTGAGGAAACAGCCTTTTATACCTTATTTAGACTTAAGGATTTGTGGTTTTAAACACACCTGTTGTAGATACTATTGTTAGCTATTACTTAACAATGGATACTAGTAAAAACCTCTAAGACTCAGCACTTATTTCTCTAAAGAACAGAAATTGTGGAGATGTTCCTATGTGCATATGTTTCCCCTCATTTGGCTGGGTTTTCTTAGCCATAGTGTATTGGATTAAGAAAATCCAAGCAGCCACCTGGATGAATTATCTCCTTCTTGAGGAAATAAAATCAAATCACAAATTTATTATCATAAAACATTTTCTTTTAGGAACTGAGGGGTGTATTGTTCAAATTTTTATGTTTATATACATTTATAAAATCCTCACTGAGTCTTCTCTTCCCCAGCCTGAACAGTCTCAGCTCTCTTATCATCTCCTCATGGGAGAGATGCTCAAGACCCTTTGTCTTAGTGACCCTTTCCTGAACCCCACTAGCTCCATATGTAGTAGTACCACAACATATACACTTGCCTGTCCTTGGCATCCTCAAATCTTTGGGAAAAACCCAAACTCAAACCAAACCAAACAAAAAATCCAAATAAAAATAATAACCACTCTCATTAGTGTTCAGATAGCAACTAGAGAGTCAGTCTTCTGAGGGTCTGCCATGGTAGCTGTGCTATGGAACAGTACAACTTCTCAGTGAAAGATCATATTCTCATGCCTTTATGTTTGTAGGTACATGACCATGCAATCTATTTCCTGGCAATGACAGCTTTGTACCTAAATATCAAATGTGCTCTAAAAATTTACCCTACACAGCTCCTTATTTAAAAAATGAAAGCTGAAAATAGCTTTAAGGCAGGAGAAAGGAAACCTGCAGTTCTTCAGGCATTCTGAGTGATTGTATGAGCTGTAATTGAAAACCCTCTCATGCAATGTGATCTTGTTTGAATTAATTGGTTTTGGACTTAGTGTTCAATAGTTCAGTAAATGTGGAATTCTCTGAAGTTTTGTCAAGTAGAGTCCTACTGGTTGAGAAAAGTAAAATGGACAAAAGATAGTTCCCTACTTCTCATCTCTTTTTCAGTGGACTCTTCAGTAAGCATGAGTTTAGCAGAGCTAACTACTCTGGATTAGGCAAAAGGAGGTGCATATGCAACTGATCTGACAGGTTTGCATTACACTACATGTTCTAGTAAAACAAAGTCATTTTAATGCACCATACTGGCCACTGAAGGCAAGTAACTATATCCCCTGAAATCAGCAGTCCTTCATGCTAAATTTCTCTCAAGTTTGTCTGGAAATCCCTGAAGAGGGATAAGTGATCTTGGACTGACACTTAACATGGCACAGAAATCCAGGAGGACTTTGTGTACTGTCACCCAATCTCCCATTGTGCTGAAGTCCATAACTAGGTGGATTTTTGGTTTTTAACACATTCATCAAAAAATACAGTTGGAGCAAAAAAACCCTTGAGTTAGAGGAAAATGTGAAGTTCTTTTAAGAAACAGAAACTGATCATCCCTTTTACTCATCAGCCTGAAAACTGAAGAACTTATCTGAGGCCACTCAGTCACTGCTTGCTGCTGCAGAAGGACTTCCTACCTCTGACTGGAGAGCTTCAGTTCCTCCTTGTAGGACGTTTAGTCTTTTCTACTTTAGCTCTTTCAATTTGCATACAAAAGGAGTATTCACCAGCAGATATCCACCCCAATGGGTGGGTGTCCTTAGCAGTGGGCTAGAGCAGCAGTGTCTCTATGAGTAAAGGTGAAAGCATTTTATACACTGTATAATTATATCATCAGGAGAAACTGTGTGCCCCTCTCACATCTGAAGAGCTGCTAACATGGTGTTCAGGTTATCCTGGATAGCCAAAGGTGGAAATACCAAATTACACTCTGTCTCAGAGAAGGGACTTTAATATGTTCTGCTTCACAACAGAGCATCCCAACTGCTACCAGCAGTATCATTGCAATCCAATAAGTATTTCTGCATTCACAGTAAACCCAAACACCATTAGCAGAAAAAAACCTGTGAGGAAACATCCTGAAATACTCTATGACACGTGGAGTAAGTCATATACTGAACTCTCTACATATAGGGCAGGTAACAGAAATAAGCAAATGGGAAACAAGGGAGAGAGTGATTAATATCTTCCAGACCTCCTTGTTGGTTGTGTTTTCACAGTACAATCTAGTGTTGTAGCAGGGTATTTGAATTACTGGTCAGTGAGGCAATCTAGGTAGGCTAATGCTTTACTGCAGCACTGCTCCCAGCCTAGTGCACTCTGTTTCCCAATACAGCCACAGACCCAGGACTCACTACACAACGATCTGCTGGTGACACAGCTCTGATACCTCGGATAGCTTGCATACCTCCCTGCAGCACTCTGCTACACTCCCCAGATGTTACTAGGAAAGGGCCTTCCATGCTCCCATAGCTTATATATGTGCAGATATACTTGGACAATGGGGAACTGAACAGGTACTACCTGAAAAAGTGGCCCAGATTTTAGCAACTCTTCTTGACAAGTGAAGCATGGATTGCAAGGGTAACAAGGATGTAAGGCAGTAGTAGCTAGGAGGACCCCTGCACTCTGACTTCTCATTCAGCAAATTCCATGCTGTCTGTGATGGAGGCACAAGGTGGGAGGCAGCAGCAGCTGGAGCTATATTTTCTCAGCTGTGCATCTGACAGCTACAACTGGATACAGTTCAGAGACAGAAAGCATACACTGCCATGCAGGGCTTTTAAAGTGAAGTATTTTTCACTGGGTTCATTAGCTCTTTACAAAATGAGATGGGATGGCTAGAAATGCCATAACCACAATGACATATGGGTCCTAGCAGGGACCACACAGGGTCCAAGCCTAGCTTACTGTGTACCAGCAATGCTCACTGCCTCCTCTGCATTGTTACTTGTCTCACTCATTTACACCTGGAGCAACAGGTAGTGCCTCATGTCTTGTCACACAGTCTCCATCAGGGGTGGAGAAGCCTGGTTCCACAAATAATTAAGCTACATGGCTCTGTGCAGTTCTGTGTTCATTAGTACCATAGATGTTACCAATGAACCACTGGGATTTCTCTCTAAAGTTGTACACATTTAAGAAGAGCTAGTTACTGGTAGTTCTTTTCCCATCTGTTAGAAAACCCTGTTAACAGAGTCCATTAATAATGTCCCACAAAATATTGATTATAGCTGCAACCTTCCTACCTTCTAAAAGCTGCTAATGCCTCTAGGAACATTTTATGAAACTGCATCCTGAAAACATAGATTCCATACTTTTCTAATTGAATTCATAGATCAAATATTATTTTTTTTTAATTGAGATTTACTTTTTCTGTTGCATGAATTAACTTTTAGCTAAGCCTGTGTGTTATGATTTAATTCCTTTACAACATCGATAAGAGGCAGTCATGACCTAAATCATTAACATTTCAAGTAATAATTAAGTTGCAATGCCTGTTAATTTTCTAAGAAATTGCTTCAGTTTCTTTGTCAAGAAGAGTTTGTTACAAGAGAAGCAACAAAGGAATTAATGTAATGTAATTTTCCTAAGAATTCAAGAGACTGAATTGGAACTGAAGGCTGATGTGAAACTTTGACCTTTTTGACATTTATTTGAATGAAGCCCATATAAATGTCAAATATCTGCCAACACCACTTCCACTTGCCAGGAGACTGCTTCTTTGACAATTTTCAGAGAGGGCTGGAGAAGTAAGTATAATCTTTTGAATTATACCAATGATAGGAAATGTAGCCTCTCCCTCCAAAGTGATAGGGGCTCAAGAGAGAATTACAGAAGAGTTACTCCTGGAGTTTTAAAAATGAGAACTTATTTGGCAACTGAAATTTTCAACTAGTAGCCAATCACAAAATCCTTCCTCTTCTTGTAAATCAGGTAAATATTTCTAATTGCAATGTTTATCTTACACAGAAACTGAGGCCAAACTTGCTCGGTGGTGCAGAGATAACATTTTGAGTACAGAACCACACAGAGAGCTGTATATAGTCCACAGGTTTGGAAACAGTTTTGGCTCAAGAGAACATCTCAAATCAACCTTTTCTTCCTAGTGTCAGTATCACCTCAACACAATGAAGCAGAAAGATTGCATATTTGTGCAAGAAACAATGCAATATGAGATAAATGGTATCTGAGATTAGGGAGAAGCCATGTGTGAAACAAAGGTTAAAGTTTTCAAACCCACAGTATTTAACCAGCAGACTGCTAATCAATACAAAACATTTTCTGTAAGTATGAAAACACTGGGATGTGAACATATTTACTACCTAATCTGATTATTTTCCCAAATATATTCTATTATTCAGCTCTGTTGCTCTAGGGAACATAAAATAAATTCCTTTCAGTGAGAATTTTTGGCTTATCCAGCATATAAACTCAAGGTAGCTTAGGTTAAAACCAATCAACTTGAAAAACAAAGTAATTCTGAAAGTATTTTAATTCAGTACCTGGAGTCAGATACCAAAATGGATATTTAGTCATGTCATTTGCCATGGAAGATTTCTTCATAGTAATCACACAGGACTAGATTACAAAGATGAAAATAAGTCTCAGGGGTAGCAGTAAAATCTCCTTTTCTATCATGATAACATCTCTATTAAACAAAGGAGATAAACATCTCTAGAGATGGCACTGTAAGCCACAACTTGTGAGTTTTCACAAAGTTATATATAGCAATTAATATACTACAATATAAATAATATTTTATGCTACTTTAGGAATGCAAATTCATGTTATTCAACCTCAGCTTACTTCCTTTCTCAACTCCCACTGTTCTTTTGCATGATACATTTTGAGCTCTGTTTCTACCTTTTGTAGATGGGTAGCCTACACTGCAATTTAATGGTATGTGGCAAGGCCAATATCATAATGAGGAAATGACATTAACATATTTGGAAAGACAAAAGTGAATTTTGATCACTTATCAAAGAATATGTATTTGTTATAGATTTCATTTGAACTCATTTCATCTTCTCTCTACCAATAGCAAATGCTAATATTCACAAATGAATAAAGCTGTCATATTTGCCAAGCAGCTAATAAGAGAAAAGAAAGTTGCCAGAAGAATGTTAAAAGATCCTAAAAGTGAATAGTATAACAATGAAAAGTAGTGGTTACTGAAGAGTAATAGCAGATGTGTGAAGCTTGTCATAATGTTTACCATTCAGTGTATTGGTACAATTAGTTACACCTTTTCTAAAACTAATTAATTCCCTGTTAAGTTAATTGTCTGTGTTAAGTCCAAGTATTTACAATCTTGCTTCTCTTTTTCTTTTGGAACTTTAAGGACCTGTGTTAAAATAAGTGCTGATCTCATTTAGATCAATTACTTGAGAGATACAAATAGCTATATGTATAACAGTATCACTAGGTTACCATTGACACTTACATTGTTTGCATCAGGATAACTGTATGTATGGAAAGAGAGGTCACAAGTCCAGGTCCATTATATTAGGCTTGCAGGATTCTCCCCAGAAGGACCTTATTCCAAGCTGTAGCCACAATGGTACAGTACAAACCTAGGAATACATCTATCATCCCATATTACCACTACACAGGGAGATTGTTTCCAGTGCCAAACATCCTTTTCCAAAGCGAGATGATGTATTTTTACATGCAGAACTGGGGAAGGGTGATTGTAGATTTGCTTACCTGTGGTTGACCTGATAGTTGAGGTGATGTTGGAAGCTGCCATTGCAGGTATACATTCATCATCTTGGGAGTAGCCTGCCTGAATGGCACGCAAGTAACTGTGGCTTCTTGTTCGGAAACATCCAGGGAGGTCAAGGGCATCCATTGCCTGAGCTTCAACTTCACTAAACACTGATTCACACACCGACTCAAACTGCCCATTAACCTCTGCTTCACTCATCTGAATAAACAACAACAATGCATTTGATTTTTGACTTGCTTTTTTGTGATCATCACGGCCTCAACATCTCAAATGGACACCTGTGCATTGATGAAGAACTGTTTTAGCACGTGGTTAAAATGTAGCAATCCCTTCTGATCACATTCACATTGTTTAACTCACACCAGCTCTTTCTATGTATACAGTAAGTACATCACACATGCTAGGCAATTAATTTACACTTCATATCTTTTGGCATAGTCAGAAGATTGTCAGTGTATGATTTAATGGTAACCAACAAGATCATGCTGTGCTGAGAGGAATCTGTGTTCTGTCAGGATAGCACAACACAAATCAGCTACATTAATATTACCCCTCCTAAAGGTGAGCATGGATTGTGCAGGTTCCTCACTCATCAGCAAAGTTACTGCTCATGTGGACATTTAGCCTGTGTGACAGGCTGTTATCTTTCTCTCACTAGAAAGGGGCTCAAGGAAGTATCTCATACTTGAAGCTGTGTAACTTCAGAAGAGGTGGTGCTTCTGAAAGGTTTGAGAAGTACTGCATTTAGAGTTGGATCCAGTGAAGCATGTGACAGAATAACCACTGTCTGGAATAGAGTGAAAAGTGGTCAAATGAGAAAGTGATGCCTGGATCACCTTTAGCTGAGAAAGACCCTAAGCCAAACTCTTTCCCTGGTTCAACTACTTTGGAAAACCAAAATGCAGCCACTACTGCTGCCTTTTCTTCAGTGGCATTATTCTAAGCCTGATACTGAGGAACCTTGCCTGTCAAAGCATCCTAGTTATGCCTACCTGCACCACCTATCAGACTGGCCCCTTGGGGGATTTCAGCACCAACATCCAGCTCCCTGAAGGCCTTGGGCAGGAGCCAGCATCCACCTGCTGAGCCTGCCCTGCAGGTTGGGCATGATGCAAAACTGTGGTTTTAGGTAGCTCTCATGATAAATAGGCTTTAGGCAGGCTGGCCACACTTAGGGAAACTCTCAGTAGGGAACTGTGTATTGTGGTTTTGCAGCTGAGTGCCTAAATCTGAGCTACATAATTTTTAGAGGCTCTCTGAAGTCAGTCCTAACTTCCTGTAAAGTGTACCTGAATAATTCAACATTATGTCTATCCAAAATCAGATGGGAAGTTAACACTGGGCAGACAAATGCATGACTGCCTGATGTGACCACTTGATCATACTTGTTTTAAAAGGAGAGTGCTAGAAAACAGAATCAGTATAAATACCAAATTAAACTCACAGCATCACTGAACAGCACATCCAGTTGAAATTACTTTTTCTATATGGCTGCTAAGTGCATTTTCCCTTATTACTATTCCTAGTACATTATTAATTATGGAAGCAGAGTGAGTGCAAATGTTTCAAATGTATGAAGATTTTGATTAAGTAAATGGAAATATCATACAGAGCTTCTGATGATAATAACTGATATTTTAATTTCATGTAAGACATTCTGGCTACTAAATTTCATCTGAAAGGAATTACATTACCTTTCAAAAATTTTGCTTATAATAAGGCAGACTAACACAACCTTAGAAAGATTAGAAAAAAATCTCACTCTGAATTATTTTGCATATATCATTGATCAGGAAATTTATGGTAATGCAGTCCATAAACACTTTAAGTTCTAATCAGTTCTTTCAAGCTGAGGTCATTGTCAACAGAGAAATAACAGATTTAAAACTTAAATTAAAAATATAAACCATGGAACCCAGCATCTTTCTTGACTCTACCCTTGGTCAAGAATGAAAAGAAAGATCTCGCAAAAAAAAGGGATTAAAAATACCACAGATCATACAAACTGCTATTATGTATAAGGGACATGAAGATGATGGTGTCATGGAAAAAGAACAGGAACAAGCAAAGTTTCAGAACTTGTTATTTTAATACTTTTGCTTTGTGTAGTATCTATTAAATGCATTTATTACTTGTCTGGAAACAGCTGGAGTGTGAGGTAGAAAGTATGCAGTTGACAAAAAATTACATAGGTTAATGAAGACTAAAAAAGAAAGTCAGAAACTATATCCAGCAAGTTTAGTTAATCTGGCCAGTTGAGCAATCTACCTGCAAATTAAATCTATTGTGGACATCTTTCCAGGTACTGCACATTGGAATGAAGAATTTTAAGCAGAGCTGAAATCAATTACTCATTATGGACAGCTCAGTGAATATCTCCATGCATAAACATGGTCAAGACTGAAGATGTTAGAACAGTTCTACGTGACAGCATTGTTAAGTGATGGCCAATGGCATCTGCCCTGAATGCAGGACATACTGCTTGTGAAACTTCCTCAAAACCAGAGTGTAGTAAAAATAGAAAATAACTAAACCATGGTAATGAAAACCAAGGGATGTGAATTATGGGGACAGGTTTCATAAGGGAGCTAAGGAAAATAATGCAAGGTTTGGAAAATGACTGACTGCCTGTTTCTAACTGTGATATGTGCTGTATAAGATTATACTTAGATTTATCCCACATAAAGTAAGGAATCTGACTAAAGAGCACTAGTCAGGTGACTAGTCCCTCTCAATTCACTAGTCAGAGGAGACTGAGAAGCACTTCCAAAGGACTCAGCCCACTTGGGATGTGCATTGTTCTGGAAGAAACTCTTTTGCTCCATTAACTACAGAGGAAGCTTTAGTTGTTGTCTCAGTTAAAAGCCTCAAGTTAGAGGAGTTGAACCCAGGCCAGAATAGCCTTACAATACAAATTGAATGTGAATGAATATAAGATTGCTTTAAAAAGGTTTTATTTTAACATAACTACTGTGCACAATCAGCTACTCTACCCTTAAGCACCTCACTTAAGGGTCAAAGACAAATAAACTAACACATCTGAGAGGAGGGCAGGGCTCACCTGTCATGAAGTAACAGGGAAGAAAGGTCAGGCTCAGTGAACATTAGAAACATTGGAAATGTTATGCAAAGTGCTCTGCTGAACAGAACATGCAGATACTTCATAGGGATGTTCGCACTTCAGGCCTGATTCTGATCTCACTTCAACTTTAATTAGTACTAACCAACATAAAACTAGCAGGGTGGAAAAAATTCTCTTTTCAGAAGTCCCCATATAGAGAATAATTGATGGGACTTATTGTTTCACCCAAGAAGAGTGAGGGATTGACTTTAGAGGTGAATCAGTGCTCCTTTGGAGCATAGTTTTTCAATCTATGTCATAATCTGGCAACCCACAGTTACTGAAATCATATTAGGTATTTTCAGAGGAGGAGTATTGTAGGAATGCACCCCTTATGCTCAGTCTGAATCTTTTTAACAATTAAATATAGACTAAAAATGAAAATGCCAGCTTTTATATTTGTAATGAAAAATAAATAGAAGACATTGTGTGTGGCAGTGTCCCTTTGCTTCTAGAGTTCAGTAGTTTGCTTTAAATTCTGAACAAGGGTTACATTCCTTAGAACTGAATCACTCTGACAAACCACATCTTCAGCTTGAGAGTAACTCAAAGCAAAAAAAACAACAACCCAGCCACTAGCAACAATTCTCACATCTGTGATTAACCTAGAAGAAAAGGGATAAGAAGAATTTCCCACCTGACTAACACAGCTGGCCTGACTGAGCGTGCTCACTGCTCTCATATAGCTCTGATTCCTTGAGCGAAACTTGGGGGAATTGTAGTTTGCAGAGGGATCCAGGTTGTGACCCCCAGGCACGTCACTTGCAGTTGGAAGGTAGCTCTGGCTACAAAGGAAAGAGGAAGAAAAAAGGAAAGGGTGTAAAACTTGGAATCAGTTAGAACACTGAAGACAGTAATTGGTATGAGACTCACAAATCCATTCTCCAGGGTTCAAATCTCTTGCTACATAAAGCGTCACAGATACGTTGTGGTCAAACAGCTTAGCACAAGCAGAATATCTGTCTGCAGTTCTGCTACCTGGGTGACATGAAATTTTAAGTCTTTGCTGCATTCAAACATCATCAACCCCCCTGGCTATTAATGCTGAACTTTACTATAAGAGAATGTCTAGGTCAACAGGAACAAGAACCAGAGCTAAAGCACAAACCAAAGTAACTAAAATGTTTCTTCATAGATAAAATCTGCTACTCATCATCTGGTTTTCATCAGAGTGTTAGGCATCAAGAGACCTTTTATCTTCAAAGGCCTGACATATTTCTTAAAAAGATCAAAATATCCCATGTTCAGCTAAAGAAATAGATTAATAATAAGGTACTCAGAGCAACTACATGAAGGTTCAGAAATGCTTTTCTTACAACACATCTTCCAGTTTGGAGGACTGAGAGCTTAACATCACACTGAGCTGCTTTCAGTATACTTTCACTCCAAGGGTATGTCAGTCTTCATGTTTTATGCTATTATACTGTCTTTGAATACACAATTTTAAAAAATGAATGTCACAGGTTTTACCAGATTTCTCATAACCTCTGAAAGTCAGATTTTAGAAGCCATGTGACACTCATCCCTAGATATCAGTGCATAAATTAATTAATGCTTCAGAAAATGTTGGTTTTCTTATGGTAAATAGGCAGGTTTTATATTTATTAATTAAAGGCAGCTTCCACAGAAACAGTTTCTGGGAGCAATAGATTTGTGCCAGTTGAATGTCTGTCAGTATGGGCAATACACCTACTCCATCCAGCAGTGGTTGTGACACATGCTGTAGCTGTGGCAATTTCTCTGTGAAGGGAGAAGCTTCCTCTCTGGAAGGACCAGACCACTCAGTGAATGAGAAAGCCACAGGTTCAACTCCTGGTGCAAAATGAGGCACAGATCAGGATCTTGTTTCTTAGAGCATATTTATCAAATACTGAGCATGGCCATAGGCTGATGCTTGAGGAAGGACTCAGCCTTCCTCACTAAGTGGACTCAACCTGAATTTGGGCTGGATGAAATCACTGAGGAGTCCTAGGGGAGGAATCTCAGACCTTTTACCATGGCTCTGACTAGAGGAGCAAATAAAATCATAGAATGGTTTGGTTGGAAGGGACCTTAAAGATAGTCTAGTTCCAACCCAAAATAGTGCTGAGCTCTATCTGCTTTTGTGGCCACATCCTTTGTAGTTGGACATGTGATGGCCAAGGTTCCCCTCACATCACCAGCTGCAAAAGCAGATGAGATTTGACCCTTTATACTTGGGAGTTTTTAAGCACTTCCACATGTTCTCCCTGACTTGGCCACCTCAGGGTCAACACAGACATAGCCTTGTTTCCTTAATGCATCTGCCAGTGGCTGGGCTAACTGCTTCTCTGTGACAGGCTGCCAACTTCTGCCATTAAAAAAGGACAGGATTTGTTTTCAGCTTGGTGCTAGGCAAGCATTTTTGGGAATTTTAAAGAAGTTTCCCTGGAGAAAAAGCCTTTTTTTCCCCTTTATTCAATGCCTTCTGTGGAATACCTCTGTAGCCTCACAGCTATGCTGTAACTGCTAAAACCCAAAGAAAAATGTATGAGATTGATGCAGGCATGTGATCAGAGGTTCATCAAGTCAGTACAGTCAAAGTGATTTGCAGATTAAGATAGCTGTCTGATGCTGACTCTAATTTGGTTTTAGATTATGATAACAAGAACTATAGCAGCCTTTTTTGGTGTCCCCACAGGTATTATGACAAATCCAAAAGATCAGGAGAATGGGTGTAGAGCCACCCTATCTCTATTTAGTTGCTGGATGTAACTAAATCTCCTTTCTTCTGTAGGAAGCAGGCTGATGACTATCACCTGCTTTATGTCATTCTGATTCTTCCTTCTAAATCTGTCTGGTACTGTTAATTTAGTGTTTTCCAGAACAGTTAGATGAATCCCTTCTGGACCTTCTACTAGTCAGGAGGTGGCAAAATCTGGGATTCTGAGTTCAGAAACAATTTGTGAAAGATGTTTGAGGTTTCTTCATTAAAACATGGGCAACATTAAGAAAAGACAGAAGCAATAGAATAAAAATTTTAAGTTTATAAATAACCTAAAAGTTAATTCATTTAAACTGTCTCTTAATAACTGTGTCCTTTGCTAAGTAATGCTCAGCAACCTAGCATTTCGTTATGCACATACTGATTCCTTGTGAGGCATTGCTATCATTAAATAAAATCAACAATTTCTACAGTAGTAATTTCTTAGGGAAAGAAGCCCAGTATCCCATGGTACTGCTAAACAGCCCAGTTTTGATGGATGAGTTTGGATATTACATGACAGTTAAATAATTTTCACTTTATCAGAGAAGAGAAATTGATTCATGGGACTGTAGCAAAAGAAAAGAAATGTTACATATATTAGGCTATAAAAGCAATTTCACATCCATTTGATGAATGCTTTGAAATTTTCCTGATAAAGAGAAAATACTAGTTTTCATTTCAAAGGCATACACTCAAAGTTATCTTCCAGGATAACTGTGTCAATGCCTGGTAAAAATGATGACCTTGCTATAAACATGATCCAGAACCAAAACACCTTAGATCCAAAATTTCTATGGGGAAGTTGCTCTCAAATGTCACTGTCTGCTGCTCAAGAAACTTTAATGCTTGTCAACAATGCTACAAAACACACCAAATGAGACACTGGTACATGCTGTTTTTTTCAATGACATCCATTCTATCTATAAGCTTAGGAACAAAATCCTTCACCATCATTTCCAAAACACCACAGCTCTATCACTTTGATAAAAGATCTTAATTTTTTTGTTATGCTCTGTAGTAGATGATATTATATCTCAGCTGATCACTGAAGAAAGGCAAAACAAGCATGAGCAGATGAGATGGTTATCTCCAGGACCACAAAACAAACACACACATTAGCATCAGGGAGGTGATTCCAAAGTTTGGTGTGATGGAAAAGGAGTAAAAGCATGAGAGGAATAGGAAAAATGAAACTGGTGTCTTAGTTCTCTTCCCATTTGCTCTTACAAAGAGACAAGATCTTAGTAGTGGATTGCCCTTTAAAAGCTTTTTTTTGCCCTCAAGGGCTGCTTTCCTTGTTCCATTGACTTCAGAGGAAGTCCAGGGCAGCTAGGAAGAGGTCTTAAATTTAACGAGAAGTGTCTTCACTGCAAGCAAGGTTCCAAGCATAGAGAAACTCTTGGGAATAAGGCAGTGCCATGTAATGACCTTGCAGCTCTTGAGAACCTCTTCTCTAAAAGCAAAGCTTTAAGACTCCCAGTGAAGATAGCTAAATTTGCAACAGCACTTTCAGTGCTCAGCAGATTGCCTGAGAGTATCCAGGGAGGACAAAATACTGTATTATAACCACATAAAGTGAGCTATAGCATGGCATGCTTATGTAGGACAGTGTATCTGATAGCATATCTGATAGCAGATATGGGGTAGGATGTCACCCTGAAATAAAGTGAATGGGAAAGAGGTTAGGCTGCATATTCCAACAGCCAAAACCAGATAAAGAATAAGGGAAGAGGCAGCAGTCCAAATAAAATAGTTCCTGTTCAGCAGTTTCTAAGACTCTAAGCCATCACAGCCTCACTGTTCTTGCATTCCACTAGTCTGCAAAAACTCATCTCTGTATCCAAGCCTCATATACACTGCTGCTTCTATCTGAAAGCTGCCCCTTCTTCCAGCTCCACAACTCACTTTTACCAAAACCCCCACAAATACAGCTCTCCTTCATTTCTGATCAGCCCAGATCCTAGTCCTTACTGCTCCCTAGAATCCTCTTAATCCCCAGCTCACATTTGTTCTCCTCAAGTTTTTCCAAAAAACCATCACAGAAGTTAGAATTGGGCCACTTATCCCACTTCTGTCCTCTGCAGGTTTCAAAAGTATCCTTAACATTGGTGTAAGCAGAGTCCAGTTCTCCCCTGCTACTGCCTTCTAATCCTACCCCCTCACTGGGGTCACCAGCTTCCACAAAACCACAAAGTCAAATTCTTCTCTTTCTTCTACAGGCTAACTGTTCTTGTCCATACCTTACCAGGAATGACATTTAAAAGCAGAATGGGAGAAAATATCTGCTGGAAAATACCTATTACTTTAGCCCTACAAGCAACATGGTGCACAAAAAAATCCTCCCAACCAAAAAAGCCAACAAAAGAAATCAACCAACAAATTTCCTGCTGTATTTTTCCATGCCTTGCAGCCACCCTTACCAAGACTCAGTACAGTAAAAATCTAGGAAGATGTTTATTTATATTGTCATCAAAAAGCACTAGGTAACATTTGTCAAGAGATTTCAGCAGATGGAAAAGCACCTCTGCATCTCCTTATCTTTTCCCTGCTTAAGCCATCGTAACAGAAAACTTGTAAAACTAGAGAGCTATTCAGAACATGGTTTAATGAAAGGAACAATCATGTAAGCTAAGCCAATGGCTGCAATCAAGCATTGACAAATGATATGGGAAGGACTTTTATTTCCTCATCTTTAGCCACCCATTATTTAGACATCTATTTCTTCCTCTGTTAACAGTGTATTTTCAAAACGAGTAAGATGGTTACTTTATAGAGAGTAAACCATAGAATCATAGAATCATCTGGGTTGGAAGGGACCTCAGAGCTCATCTAGTCCAATCCCCCTATAGTGAGCAGGGACATCCCCAACTAAATCAGGTTGCTCAGAACCCTGTCCAGCCTCCCCTTGAATGCCTCCAGGGACAGGGCCTCAACCACCTCCCTGGGCAACCTGTTCCAGTGTTCCACTGCCCTCATGGGAAGGAATTTTTTCCTAATATCTAATATCTAAACCTACTCTTCTCTAATGGTCAGCTCTGGGGTTTTAGCTTGCATTCTATTGTTTTATGTAACATTTGATAGTTCATATGACCATTGATAGTGCCTGAACAGCCCAACAACTTCAGTATATAGTGCTGGTGGATCTGAGTCCTTCCCACTGTGGTCTGTATGACAGCACCTTGCACCATTCACTTGAAATCTCTCACTTTGTGCAGCACTCAGTCCATGCTTTTTCATTGCTGAGTTTAGATGCTGGTAAGTATGCAGGATGGTTTGTGGAGTGTTTCCTTAAGTCTCTTGTCACTGCTGTATGATGAGCATTACTGTAAGCTAGAATTACAGCACACAATATTGTACTGTGATTCATGCAACCATTGCATGTTTTGCTCATGCTAAATCTTTTTATTTGGTGGGAAGGTATGTATTACAGTGAAATAACATGGTTTCACTTTTAGGACACCTTAAATGCCAGATTTAAAGGTGGGCATGGTTTTACAGCTTATAATTAAGCCAGGGTCAAAACAAAATGAAAAAATCCCCTGCCTCTCCCTTACAAATCCAGATTCCTGAGTAGCAGCCCTTGATAGTCAAGACAATCCTAGGGGAACATGGAATGTATGTATTTTATTTCCTGATAAGTGACTGGTATCATTTGCTTTGTCATACACCTAACACATTTGCTTAAGAAAGCATGAACATGAAAAAGTTCCTTCCCATGAGGGCAGTGGAACATTGGAACAGGTTGCCCAGGGAGGTGGTTGAGGCCCTGTCCCTGGAGGTGTTCAAGGGGAGGCTGGACAGGGTTCTGAGCAACCTGATTTAGTTGGGGATGTCCCTGCTCACTGTAGGGGGGTTAGACTAGATGAGCTCTGAGCTCCCTTCCAACCCTGATAATTCTATGATTCCAACAATGCAGCAAATGTCATACACTTGCCCAAGTCACTCCATGATCTACTCACATTCAAAATAGCCATTGCTTCTCAGAGTACCTATTTTCTGTCAAATGTTCAGCCACCAGCACACCATGGGTCAAGAAGTTACCAAAAGTGGAAAAAAAAATCTTCCTAGGCCTCTGAAAGTTTCATCAAGAAAGTCACCTTTTGACTCTGAATGTGTCTATCAGGTTCATTAAGGAAGCATCAGATATAAAGACAGTCAATTCTCCTTTAAATTAATTTTTGGAATTGGAGCATTCTAAAATCATACTCTTTAATTTTCATGATCATGCCTACATTTGTCCAAAACTCTGCCAATGAATGGGAGCATTAGAGTAAGTAGAATCACCTCTGTTTCAATCAGTCTGTGTAATTCAGAGGAATCATTCTGGGACAAAAAGAGAAAATTTGTAAAAGAATTCATCTCAGGAACCTAAAAGGGAGTTGCATTGGGATTAGCCAGGTAGCATATGCTATCAAAACCTATTTTATCCAGAGATTTGCATTTCAATGGATATTCATTTCTCTAGCTGGTGCTATCTTAACAACTATGTCTTTGGAGGTGCAGGAAATAACTCCTTGACAGGCACCTCGTGATTACGCTCAGCTAGCGGTGCCATTGTGCAGCAGCTGCGAGTCACACTGTGGCTCCCTGGGTCCCTGCTGGAGTCAATAGAGCTCTGCAGAGGGGCATGAAGCCTGCATGAAGCCCATTGGAGAACTCAGACTATTAAGTCTGAATCCTTCAGAATGCCACAGATTGTCAGGTTCTTTGAAAAATGAAAGTACACATAAATCTGGCAAATTTATCTGGAGCAAAGATGGGTTTTTTCCTAACCTGTGTCAGAGTGGAGCTTCTCTTTATCAGTGATAGATAGGAGAATTTAGACCAAAGTAAATTTTTAATATGCCTATATTTTTCACCATTTACCTATAGCCTTTCTTGAAAAAGGGTCCTGAAAGATATTGAGCATTTGATTTATTACAGGAATATGGTAGGAAAGAGGTGTAGACTGCTGTTTCTTTCCTTATAAAATTTCTACTAATCACTGGTAGGAGAGAACTTTCTCATCTCTAAGTATTTAAGAATGTTGTACAACAGGAACCAGAGGAGAATGAGAGGAAACCATCCAGAGGAGTTAAACAGTCTGGTGGTTTGATCACCCCTGGCAAAGCTAGTGAGGATGTAGGCTTAATCAAGCCTGTAATCCAAATCCCACAGAATGTCCATGTAATAAAAAAGTGTCTGATGTGGGCAATCTAACCTCAGAGCTGTTGTCTGTAAGAAGGGACAAATGTGCACATACATCTAATCCTAAAAGTCTTGTACCAATATCCTCTTTTGAGTTCCCCTTGGAAAGTAGACAATGAACTGGTCAATGACAACAAAAATCAGGCAGCAAAACCTTGAGATGCATTTAAAGCATCATGTAGCAGTTGGGTAAATGGATCTGAGGATCTAAGCAGAACTCCAGTAGTGGATGTATGCTTCTAAATGCCTTTATGGAACTGAAATATTCATCTTTTTTTTTCAGGCATATATTGTATTTTTTCCCTTTAATTTGCCTTTGGCATGTATACATGGATAAAATCATAATTAGGCAGAACAAATGTAGACTAGAGATAATCAGGACTCAGGAAAGCATCTAAGCATGAGCTTAATTTAAACATACATGTAAGGCCATTAAATGCAATAGGTCTTAAGCAAGTCAGACCAATCTGTGCTGAAGTTGAAGACATTAATGAGACTGTAATTTCTGAGGAAAAAACAGAGTTAAGTTGGGAGAAGTGAAAACATATACATGATTTCTACTTTGTAGCCAAAAGCACCTTAATTTTCCAAACCTTGCCTGGAGAATGGTTTCTACACACATACTTTATAGTCTTGTTTAGTTTTTACTAAAAACTAAACAAACAAACAAAAAAGCAGCTCTTGATACTTTTCAGCTGAAAAGTAAAGCTAACATATGTGTTGAAAGCAGGAAAGAATAAGCATCAGAAACACATTTTCTCCTGGGTTTAGTATTTGTGCTTGTAAGACTGATCAGAATCGTGCTGCATTTTCACTGCAATCCATCACATAATTGCATCTTTCTGACAAAAGCCTCTTTTATTCCTGGGAAGACTCTGCATTTTGTTCAGAGCCTTAGGATCCTCTTTCCATCACTAATCCAGGGGAAAGCATTTCAGCCCTCCAACATAAAGCTGCTGCTCAACACAATGAGGCAGGAGATTTTGGGTCAATTACTCCCTGGGTTTCACACTATGCTACTTCTAAGAGAACAAGGTGCCTAACACTGCTTAAGAATATTTCCTATTATTCTGCAAAGGAAGAAAGGATGGGGACCATCCCATGACTCCATAAAAGACTCTTCCTAGGTAGCCAGATGAATAGGTGCCCTTCACCAGCACTTCCTCTTAACCTGGTGGACAAATCTAACCCAGACCTAATAGACTGCAGCAGAGAACACTATCACTATGCCAGTGGCTCGCTGATTGCATTATTAGTTGATAAGGCTCTGTAATTAGCCCTCAAACTCTCCTCAGTAAATCTCCAATTTCACCCCTCAGAGACTCTGAGTAGATGCTACTACACTACAGAGCCTCAGAAAGCTACTAATGAAGTGTGTAATGAGACTTTTTAAAGTCAGAAGATTGAGGAAAAAACAAAGATAAATAAAAAGCATATAAGAGATGAAGGTTACTTTTCTAGTGATTTTTCCCATCTCTTATATTGAAAATATTTCTCAGGAATGGCTTCAAAACCATTCCTAATTTAAAATGCAGAAGAAGATTTAATGGTAAATCAAAGTTTACCATTAAAAATTAAAAAAGGGCTAGCATTGACATAGAAAGTTCATTTCTCCAGCAGGGAAGCTGTGCTTCAACTCTCAGTCTGTGTAATTTTTGCAGCATACCCACTCTTCCACATGTGCACAGTTCCCTACAGCCTGCAATATCAAGACTTCTCTCTGTGTACTTACCAAGTGGTATTTCTCTAGGAGAAATAGCCACAAATTTGTCCATCACTACATGGTATTGCCTTGGCACTCTCATGGACAAAGATGGATGAAAAGACAGAGGTTTGGTCTCATGCAGTGCTTCCAAACTTCTCATTTGGTTTTCACTTTCTCAGGTTGTAATTGTGCTACAATAAGAATTTTTTTTTAATGGAGATTTTCCACATGTCTCATGAGAGCCTGTGCTGTTCCATGATTCCTGCTGAGCCAAGGGCTCTGACACTTAAGTGCTGTCAGATCTTCTTGTTGCAGTTTAACCCCTTTACTGTGTGCTTTGGCAGTGTTTTTGTTGCCTACTAGAGTCTGCAGAAGAACATATGTGGACACACGGTCTTGACACACACATGCACACAGAGATCATGCAGTGGTGGTAGATTTATTTGCAACAGGCCAAGCAGAAAAGGTAGGAAATCATAAGTAAAAGACTATATACAAGAAGGTGGCTAGCACTGCTCTATTGTTAGCAAGCATCTTTTATACCTTTACAGAAAGAATAATGACCAATTAGTAACTAACACCTTTATACACAAAGCACACCGACGAATTAGCAAGTGACACATATACAAATTATACTAACCAATTAAGAAGCAACACTTACTAGGTAAAACAACTACCATAAATGGGGATAAAAACAGTGCACTTCAAAGAAATGTGAATGTGATAAGACTGGCACTATGTGGTGTGGGAAGGATAAGATGTTAAGACTATGTAGGGCACCAAGGCCTTTCTGTGCAGCTGCAAAGGCTCCTTCTAGCTGACTCCCACTTTCTCTCCCAGGCTAACTGCTTTCTTGTGGGAAACTGACCTCGGCCTTGTCCAGCCTCCCCTCTGCTAGGACCTGGACCCTACAGCCCACAATAGCATGCCACAACAGGAAAACATTTCTATGTGTATTCACATGGAACCTCCTATGCTTCACCTTACAGCCATTGCCCCTTGTCCTGGCACTGGGCTTCACTGAGAAGAGCCTGACCCCATCCTCCTGACACACACCCTTCACATATTTAAAAGCATAGATGAGGTCACCCCTTAGCCTCCTCTTCTCCAAGCTAAAGAGACCCAGCTCCCTCAGCCTTTCCTCAGAAGGAAGATGTTCCAGCCCCTTCATCATCTTGGTGGCTCTGTGCTGGACTGTAAATGAAAATACCTAGCAGTACATTCTCTGCCTTCTGCAAGCTACCTTCTGCAAACTACCTTCCAACACAGTTTAACTGCATACTCCATCCCCAGTAACATCACAGCATGGCAGAAAGCAATGGGCTGAATTGAAAGGGCTTGAATTTCACCTCCAGAAGACCTATATTTTTTCACAGGCTACCAAAACTGACAACCTAAAGATCTGATGTCTCCTTACAATCCAAACAAACAAACAAAATTTTAAAAAAGTAGGGTTTTTTTCTTCTGGGGCTGTTGAGAGCCAAAATGATTTCCACAATAAATGCAACTGCTGACACTGTTCCAGGAAAGCCAAAAGTTGGAAAGGAAGCAGATTCAAGTGTGTGTCCTGTCTCCATCCCAGCAAGCCTTATTGCATTATATTTCACTCAGATGTAATTTCATCATCATAATAAATCACTAAGTAGTGCAACATACTGTTTAGTCTTTTGAAACAGCATTCACAAAGGAAGAATTGAAATGCATTTATCTTCAGTGAGTAATCTAGATACTTAGGCAAATTGAATCTTTGAAAAATCCAGCAAAATTTGAGTCACTTGGGCTATAGATATACTCAGAAAGAAGTTAGGTTCATTACTATCCCTTTGGCCAATTGACCTGTACAGTTAAACTTTCATATCTTATGGAGAGGGTGGCTGGATCCAAGAGGATTAGTCCCTGAAATGTGCCTGGGCAGTAACTAGAAGAGAGCCAAGTAGCCTGGGCTGAAAGCAGGCTGGGGATCAACATGGCTGTGCTAGCAGTTTGACAGAGGTGGTGATCAGATGGCAGTGGTTGGGTAAATGCCCTGATTCTGCCATCTACAGATAATAAATCAGCAGTGGCAGACCCTGCACTTCTTTTTTATTCCCTATTTCAGTACAATATGCTCCTTTCCAAGGGTAACATAGAAAAAAATTACTTCCAAATTTCAGTGCTTCTGTGGAATCAGTTACATTTACCTATTTGTGTGCTGTTCAATAAATTCAGATTTATTCAGATATAAATATGCATTTTTATTGTTTATGCATTTTTAATGTTCAATTTGCTGAATCTTTGAGCAACACAAACTAACAAAGTAGGAGCTTATTTTTCTCAAAGCAGAATCAGAATTTAAATGGGAAACATCTCCTTGCAAAGGTGCCTGATGAAACTCAAGAGGAGAAACATGCACACATGTTAAAGGTCTGTTGAAGGTTAAGTGGAGGCTTTCCTAATTTTCCTTTTATCCTTTTCCAGGATGGTGATAGCAAACTAGGCTTATTCTTCTCAAACTCACCTGCACAGGTTTTCCAGACAATGCATGGTTTTATACTGCCCAAACTATAAATATTCATTTTTTATTACAGGTTTACTGGGGCTCTGTCAGACCCTGGTTCTGAGCTATCCTGTCACTCAGGCAGAGGACAAAGAGAGTGTAAGCCTCATTTTATTTCTGTGTATTAGCTCCCTCCATTCTGGTAAACAAGCTAAAAAGACAGTTAATGCAGCTGACATCTTGAATTGTGTCATTTCTGGTAACATATGCCAGAAATGCCATTCAGCCTTGCTGTACATGCAGGAATGCTGCTCAAAACCTTGGCTTCTGCCTCAGCAGCATGATCAGTGCTACAAAGGGTACTCAGCATGCAGTGGGCATTACTGAACCATGCTGGAGGAGGAAGGAAGGCTCCATAACCATCATCCTTTGCTATATCCTTCACAGACATAAAAGGTAACCACAGTGACAGGGAGACAGACATGTACTGGAAGTAGATGGCTTGTGGTGAAACCCTTGATTTAGGATCAGCACTTTATATTCCTGTGAGACAAGAAATTTTCTGTCTGCTTCAGGACTGCTGAAATTTGCAGATTTTTGCAAGAAGGACAGACAAGAACTGGAATAGTTGGCACATTTCTGCCTGAAGTTCACTGGAAAAAAACTCCATGCAAGTTAAGCTGGCAGATTCAAGATGCTGCCCCTCTGTTTAAGGGAAAACCAAGGATTTAAAAGATATCTGTCAGCAACAGCCAGACTGCTCAGTTATTCCTAATGCAGTGTTTGCAATGCATTCTGAACAGAGCTCCTAATTTCACAGTATTACAAAAAGCTTCCTCCTTTTCTCTCTGCAGTTAGTGGTAACTATGCCATTGTGTCCTTTGGGACCATGAAGAGGCACAGCTGTTCACTTCACTGTACTGCATCAGCATTGTACTTGTGGGCATGGTATTTTGAGTACTGTATTTGCAATATTGGGAAAACTGACAGAAGCCAGAACATTTGGTATTAACCTACTAATAATCACCTGCCTTCATGATTTAACAGGTCAGAAAGACTTTTTTTCCTTGAAGCATATTTTTTTGTTTGAATATGTTTTCCTAGATGCTGCCTGGATCTATTTATATGTTATAGGGGTCTAAGGTAAGCTCTGAGACCAGCCACTGACTGGAAAAGTTGTGGTGTCTACATTCACTTGTGGGAGGTCCAACCATAGGCAAAACCAAAGAACAGAATAGAATGTATTTTATTTGGCCTAAGTACTTGGAAAGTTAGAACTGTCTCTGAGGAAAGATTTTAGCTTGTGGTACTACAATGGATATGACATATCCTCCAAAACAGGATGGCTGCATCAAAACTGCCTTCTGGGAATGTTCCCTGGCCTACACCAATGCCCAGAACATGACCAGACAGTGTCTGGGACAGTGCTAACAGACCCAAGCAACAAGTCTGCCCAGGACCATTCCAAAGCCTTCTCAGTGTACATGGTGAGGTTGCTGTACTCAGGTCTGGCTTATGGAAATGTTTAATTTGCCAGCAGGAAGACAGTTGGTCTGTGTGCAAAAGTCTGAGAAAGTCAACTACCTTCTTCTTCCCTGTTGCCTTCAGAAGGGAAACACTTAACAAGCCACAGACATTAGATCACTCTGCCTCAGCACATCTTATCCCATGAGGATAATTGCCCTTTTACAAGACCCAAATCTTTCAGAGCCCTTGATGAGAAAATACAGGACTAAAGAATTCACAAAATATGTCTCCACCACTGCTGAAAAACTACATACAGGCTCTTCATCCTGAAAGACCTCTGCTCCCACTGGCATGTACTCACAAGCTGACAATAAACCACCTTTTTTGGTTCCTGGGGATCTTCACAAATTCAGACTGAACCACTCAGTGTGGCCAGCATGTCTCAAAATCAAAATTCAGCCCAGATACAATGACAGAGGATATCCAAAACTCAAATGTTGCTTCCAGCCACTGTCATTAAGAGCTCATCTTTGGAAATCAGCCAAGTACAGGTCTGCCAGCAATATTTATGTTATAGGCCATGTTTTTACTGTTGGAACAGATATTCTAGTAAATTCTTCAGATTCACATTCAGAATTTGGCTCAGCTGCCTAAACAGAGGTCTGTGGCACCTTCTGAGATGCCATAAGGGAATCTGTCTGGATTTCAGTTGCCAATCAAGAGCAGAACCTGCCAGTCTTGTTTCATGGTACCTCAGAAACCTTGCAGGAGCTAACAGTACAGACACCTTTGTGCATTGAATTGAGCCTACAGTAATGTGTGAGCAACCTATAGGAAACAATTGAGTTGTAAACTGTTCCCTTTAGTAACAGTGAAAATTGATGTTTTTTTTTCCCAGACTTCAAGCAAAATAATTAATTAATCCAAAAGTTTTGGGTTTGTTTTGTTTTATGAAAAGGTGACTCACTCTGGTACACTATAGGTGGTATCACCCATGGGACAATAAACAACCTTTGTTCTAAGGTTTCAATCTTAATTTCTTCATTTTATGTATTTCTCCCAAAGCAAAAAGATCAATTTTCTCAGCTGTGAGAAACACTCAGTCACATTAATTGAAACTGCAGATTTGATATCAGGCTACCACTTTGAATCTCTCTCCAGAAATATACTTTCAGGTTAGTTAAAAAATTATATATTGAAAGGATGAAAAGCTAAGTAAAATAAAGATCTAACATATATAACTACATATTTTACTATCATTTTACAATTTGCTTTAGTTATTTAATAGGTCATATTGTAGGCAATATGAATGAAAAACAACCCATAACTGTCAAACAAAACTCTCCACAATGTGTTTAAATGAGTATGATACAGTATAGGTGATACATAAAGCATTGGAACAATACAAAAGGTGTTAGATGCCCAATATATGATACAATTCTATTATTATTATTATATCTCTTATTATACCTAGCAAAGAATAGAGTGTATTTTCTATTTCAGAGAAAGCAATGAAATAACAAAGACTTTTTATGTTAAACAACCCTTCCAGAGAGGAAATATTCAGAATTTTAAACTTTTTGATAAAAATGTGGATCTATTTCCTTCAGTAAATATAACAAACTCTTTCTGAAGTACTAGGTTTGTTACAGGGATGGGGGAAGATGGAAGGTTCTCATCCAGTAACTACCAGAAACTGCAGCTAATTTAAAATGAAGACACAAAGGTTAGCTTTCTAACTACAGTATCATGTTTTCTCATGGATATTGACTACCAGCAGGAAGACAGAAGGAAAATTTACCCAAGTCATGGCAACTTTTGGAAAGGTGTATAACATGCTATAGTGAAACTTACTTTGGATGATCTCCTAGTGGTCTTTGTCCAATGGATTTTAATAATGACTCTGGTCGAACTGTTAATTTTGGTGATGTCTTGGGGCTCGTATCAGAGTCTCCACTTTCTTCATCTCCCATGGCCTTAATATAGCTCCCACTTCTCATTCTTCTGCAGGGAATCTCTTCATCTTTCCCACTAGCTGGGTATCCTCCCCATTCATCCTGAGGTACCTAATGGAGACCATAAAACACACACACACACACAAAATGTGCATTATTCTTTTCACAGATTTAAATACTTCTTTCAATTTTTCATTTTACAAAGGCATCATTTTGTTATTCTTCAGAAACAGATCACTTAGAAATTTCTGAGGTCCCTCAAATGATTTGGCAATTTAATTCCAGCTTCAAGGTTGGAAATTTTCAGTGTATATCTGTTGGAACCTAAGGAATAACTGAGTCATGGTTGGTGAGCTGAGCTGCAATAGCTACTTGTAGAGATGCTCTAAATTCAGGAAGAAAATTAGCTTAACCTCTTAAAAATCTGCACACTGATTATGAGCAAATTAATCTGATGCCTCAAAACTAAAACTCCTTGAAAGCTGAGCACATCAGTGTCTTTTACCAGCTCACATCAGTGTCTTTTACCAGCTCTCCATATACGGGACTTTGGCCCATTTCAGGAAGGTGAATGAAGTCTTTAAGTTAACCTAAGCTGTGATTTAGCATAAATAGATAGGATCCTGATTCAGGGCAAACTTCTGTGAAAAAAGATGATCAACCAAATGTTTCAATTTGTCTTTTTTCTTTAGACACTGTAAAATATTTCATAGAGGCTGTAACATACAAGGAATATAGCCAGTTAATTATGAATACATTTGGTTGAGGCTGCTTTCTTGCAGTTGAGGTGGTTTCTCAAACAGTAAGAGTTGGTCAGAAAACCCACAGCTGGTGGATGGACCTCTGCACCAAAAACTGGCAGAGAATTGAGCAGGAGGAGATTTTCCAGTCCAAAATGAAATCATCCTTGTTTTAAGACTTATGGATAAACCCAGCAAGCCTTCTCTGCCAGTATTGCTGAGTCTTTGCTTTTTGTTTAATCTTTCATGATACCAAGTCCACTGGTCCTAATCCAGAAACACATATAAGCATTTACTTAACCTAAAGGATATAAACAACTCTCTGAAGTCCATTATGGTTAAAAAGAAGGATATGACAGAATATATCAGTGGACAAGAGCTGATGCACTTGTCAGCATCAAATCCTTTATCAACATAATGACTTCATATCTACTAAACAGTACAATGACATTATTTACCAATACACTATAAATCTGAACTCCCACCTAAAACAGGATATCTAATAAAGACTTTCAAGACAAAAATGTTTGAGATCTTCTACAGACAGAGTTCACTGCAGAGTGAAAGGAAATGCTCCCTTTGGCTTCACCAATCCTGGAGATAACTAACACAATCTGTCTGTCATTTTACTGTCCTTTCAAGATAGGCAAATAAGCCACACACCAGGTGAATAGGGCTGGTACTTTAAGTCCCCAAAAAGGGTTAAGGGGGAAATGAAGTTTTAAAATGAGGTGAACAAGTAAAGACAGAGATATTAAATTAAAGAAACAAGCTCAAGAGAGAAAAGAGACTGAAGATGAAGTCAGATAAGAAGAGAGGTACAGAGATTGCACAGATCAGAAAAATTTTAGAGAGGAATATTAGAGAGAAAAATTCTGAGTTGTATTCTTCTACAAAGTAATAAGACAGAACATGATTCTAAATGAAATATGGATTAGATCATGCAAAGAAACAAACTTCATATTATTCACTTTTGGAGGGTGACTGGAAAGGGAACATGAAGAATATTCTTTAACTTGAAGCCTGTAGATGTGGTACATCTTCATTTCTAAAACCTAGCATATATGAGATTAATGTTGGAAAAAGGTTTTGTGAGATTCACACAGACAGGAAATTTACATGTCATGACAGTTGAAGTAGCCAGACTCCTCAACTATTGAAAATAAATATATCTTCTTAATTTATTTTTTTTTATCTCCAGCTGGTAAAACTATTAATGCTAAAAATCTGAATTAGACAGCTATATTATGCAAAATTGATTGATATCATACAAACATATTCTCACTCTTCAATCTACTACTTGTATGCCAGTATAGCTACAACCAAAATCTGAATGATGAAAAAGTATTTATTGGCCTTTAGATGGGCCCATTGCAAGCTATACTGCTGTTTTCTGTATTGAAACTGAAATATTGTGCTCAGTCTTAATATTCTTTTATACCAAAAATACATAACATTTTAACAGAATAATTATTTTTGATTGAAATTTCTTTCCTTCTTTTTAGCTCAAAGATAATCCAATAGAAAGTTTCAAAAGACATTGATCAATAACCCTTAACTTAAATGCAAAACAAATTAGTAGTTTCCCAGCTTTCTTTTGTCTGAAAGTCTATGTTCAAGTAACTAGATAAGGACTGGATTTAAATGAGTAAACACAGGCTTATTTTTTGATTGAAGTTGAATTCTTACTTTAAAAAGATAGAAATGACTGATTTTTTATATTAAAGTATGTAAAAAATTAACTTTTTTTTTACTGTGATATGCAGCTTCATGAGGACAAATCTTAAAGTTATGTGCCTTAGTATTTTTTTGATTACTTTTCTTTTGCTTTCTAAATTCATAAGTCAAATGAATTCACAGAAAAGCTAAAAACTGAAGAAGCCCTGTTCAATTTGTGCTTGTGATGCACTCACAGTATACATGAACACACCAAGAATACCTTTCCAATCTGAGTAACTCACTGACTATAACAGAAGCATTTGTAATTTAAAAAACCATTCTTCACAATTAAAACACAAGCATTTTTTTACCCTTGAGCCATTCAAAGGAGCAGAATACAATGAGCAGAGGGAAAATACTTCTGCTGCCTGGCAAGCAAGTTTGACAATGTTTTACCTCAGAGGGTTTCATGCAAAGCCAAGGAAAACAGCTGGAGTCCTTTTGCTTTCTTCAAAGGCCAACAAAAGGGCCCTTGACATGATTTTTCCTTATGGACTGAGAACAGAAGTAAAACTTCAGTTCCAGTTTGCTCTGGTTCCTTCCAGTATCTGAAGGGGGCCTGCAAGAAAGCTGGGGAGGGACTTTTTAGGAGGTCAGACAGTGATAGAACCAGGGGATATGGGTGTAAGGTAGAGGAAGGAAGATTTAGGTTGCATATTAGGAAGAAGTTCTTCACTGTGAGGGTGGTTAGGCAGTGGAACAGGTTGCCCAGAGAGGTTGTGGAAGCCTCATCCCTGGAAGCTTTTAAGACAAGGCTTGATGGGGCCCTGGGCAACCTGATCTAGTGGGAGGTGTCCCTGCCAGGCAGGGGGGTTGGAACTAGATGATCTTTGAGGTCCCTTCCAACTCTGACAATCCTATGATCCTATGATCTACTTTAGCTGGTAGCTTAAATACTTGGAACAATCTTTCCAAACCCAGGCCTTCTCAGACCCCAGCGCAGCTTTAAAGAAACCCAGAAGTATTTATACCAGTGCAGGAATTATTTTAATGTTGAAATATGAACAAAAATATTTAACAGCATGTGTGGGGGTCATTAAATGTATATTTTCCAAGCCATGAAAAGAGCTTTGCAGCTTGCAGAGATGCTCTCTTACAACAGCTACCAGCCCCGGAAATTCCCATCTGCAGGGCTTGCAGCTGCTAATTGAGAATAATTACCCTAATTATCTACTTGCATAGAGTGATGAGTGCTGATATTTATAATGTCTAAAAAAGCCTTCCTCCTGTTCTAGATGTTAACATGAATCCTTATACAGGCAGTTTCTATCCACAGAGGAGTCAGACTGCATATTACCACATGAATTTCCTTCTGTAAGAACAATGAGCTGACAAGGGCTGGATCTTGTCATTTGATTTTGTTACTGGCTGCTGATTTGGTTGTAACTATTACAGAGAATGATGAGTCTCTTTCAGAAATTTCATGCACTGTTGCTGTGAGGAGCACAACTAGGTTCAGGAAATTTGGAATCTTTTAATCATTCTGCTACTGATTCAGTGTTCTATCTTACATTAGTCTCTGGCAGCCATGTCTATTGAAGCACCTGCTACCTAAAATTTTAAGGAGCTGATCATTGAGAGTGAACTCCAGAACTTTAGATAGGACCTTAAATTCCCCATAAAAGGTATATAGTAGAGTTAGTCCCTTCAGAGTAGCATTCAAAAGGAACCAAAAGGTCTCTTTAGTTAGCAACCAAAATGCAAAGCATAAAGAAAAATCTCAAATGCTGCTTCTTTCTTGGGTTTATAGTATCAGATTACAGGCAGCTGAAAGGCCCTTCTGCCATTTCCCATTCACAGCCTAAAAGTATCTTCTGAAGAACAAATTCAGATGTTTTCCTCAAAGAACTTAGCAGCCTTATTGTCTCCTTCCATGATGAAATGGCAGTGGAAGTGAGAGATGGTACTGCTCACCTTCTAATCAATAACAGTTGAAGTGGTCAGGAAGGAGAAGACTCTGGGCTGATAAATAAACTGGCAAGCTCTCCTGCTCTTTTTGTGACTCCTGGCCTTTTCATGTAACATTCACAAGTGCCTGGGCAGAGCTGGTTAGAAGAGAAGGATTTCATGTACCAGAAAGGGTCTGTTGCAGCCTTGTGATCCAGGTCCTTACCTTGAATGAGGGAGCTTAGTTATAGTTCCTGGGCCAAACAGTAGCATGATTTTTATGCTAAAGAGTGTTTGGTTAAAACTTGTGGAGCATCTTAATGCAGAAAGAAGTGCCTTTGCTCCAAACTGCCTCACAGCCTGCTGCTCAGAATGTAGTTTGTGGAACTGAGTAAATGGGGGTTTGAGCTTGTACAGGCTAAGGAAGAAACTGAACTCACACCTTCACAGTGGGAATTCTAAAAGCTTTATTCCTATAAAAACAGATTTCCTTGGTTTAGAAGAGAAGTCACTATCCCTGTCTTTTTGTAGAAGCCCTTCCTGTTGGGTGTTGGTTATGCTCAGATTAGACCTGGCAGAAGAAAAGGATTTTGGACCCCTGACTGGACTTTTGCAGTAAATATATCTTCTGATTCCCAGATTGCAGACTCTGTGTGTAAGCAACAGCATGTTGCCAAGGAAAATGGGGATGAGTTCACCAAACCTTCAGAATAAACTAGGAATTATGGAATCACTGAGGTTGGAAGGGCCTCTGGAAATCTCTAGTCCAGCCTCCTGCTCAAAGCACGGTCAGATATGGCAGGTTGCTCAGGACTATGTCCAGCTGGGTTTTGAATGTTTCCAAAGATAAAGACTCCACAACCTCTCTAGTCAACCTATTCCAATGTTTGACCACACTCAGGAGGAAAGCTTTTCCTTATATCTAATCAGAGATAGGTAATCTAGGCTCCCATTCAGGAACTAGTGCTAGCAGCATGACTGCTCAAACTTGTATCTAAGAAATCCTGATGTCAGAACTGGAAGAACCAATGAAATATTCCTTTATCTGGGTTTTGACAACTCTTAATTCAAGATTTTTATTTCCATTTAGGATTTAGGATTTTAGGATTTCCATTTAGGATTTAGGAAGTCAAACTGGCAACAGCCACTGGCATTTCAAAACAGATCTGCTCTTGTGGTTCCACCTACTTCTGTGGCTTTTGATCCCAGAATTTTAAAGGTGTTTCACCACTAAACTGCTGGCCTACTTAAAACCTGGCATATCACTTTACTACTTAAAATGAAACACTTCTAAATATATGGCTTTGGCTGAGGGAGGTGACAATCACTTCTTGATATTTCTCATTCTCAAAGGTTAAAATGAGGATTACCTACTTCATAGGAGTCCTGTGAAATTGAATTAGCATGCAGATGCAAAAATGCACTGAAATATTCATTAAGACCTAAATCTTATTTTAGTCATATAAATTTCCATTTTACTAGAAGCAGAAGCTGTGCATGAATTTATGCTATAGATGATATGAAGAAGGATAAGAAACACTATGCAGTAGATACATAATTTTTCTCATTTTATGCTTTCTCAGCCTGAACCAGAAGACGACTCCCCACCAAAAAAAAAGGACACAATCTGAAATGTAGGTAAGAGATTTTCTCTTAACTCCCTCTTTCTTCAAGGAGCCTCAGAAAAACAGCATTTGTGCACAGCTGCAAGTAGATGAAAGTAGAAGAAAATCTTGCAAGGCAGACAGTGTACAAAGTTCCTTTGATTCTGTAATGGGAGGTGGGAGCTAGACCTCTTCTGTTTTCAAAAGTTTTGCTGAAGAAGAAACACTGACCAATTACTACAATTTTCTTCTGAAGACACTAATGACATTCCCCTGTTTACTGGCTGAGGATTGGAGACCCTGTTGGTCTAGTTTTTAGCAGGAGGGAAGAATGCAGTATCTGAAAATAGAACTTTGTTTCTCAATATCTAACCTTGTGTCTATGCCTCAACAAATACCATCCTCTGCACACTTTTAACTAGATTTTTCTGTTGTTTTTATTTTTTATGTGCTGATTCATTGGTCAAAGAATATGAATTGTACAATGAAACCATTCAAATATCTCTACAGAATATGCCAGGCACTCCTCCTCACCATGAACAATACCAATCTTCACAATTAACTTTAAATTTTCATGCTGCCCCCCCTACTCCCTGCACTCCTTGGCAGCTCAAAAGCACACAAGAGTTTCTGCAGCATTCCCTGAAAGTCTGTTGTCACTGTCCAGCAAGGCAGAAGCTAATTTGAAAAAGCAAGAGGTATCTGCCTTGCCAGCCATTCTTTCCAGGCTTGGCCATATTATCACAAGAAGAGGAAGAAATCAGCTAGGTCCCAAGAAATAAATGCTTTACACTGGGTAGAAAACAACTTGAATTCAGGAGTTGGAAAAGGACTAGACACCAACAGAGATCACAAAATTCAAACATAATATTCCAGCTGGGACATGTTCAAATAGGCAAACCAGTACCAGAGCTATTTATTGCCTGATTTTAGTTCTTCATGTGTAGTTCCAAGCAAGGCTGCACTAACTGACCCTTAATGGAAAGGCAACTTCTGTCCAGTGTACTCAAGGACTGCTTAGTCACTGATTCTGTATTTTCTACAGAAGAGTGTTCTTTTCATTTAAATAATATAACTCATATATATAACTCAGCATTATGTTTCCTAACCGGTTCTCCAGCAACAACATGAATCATAATCCAGGGATGGTTAAATACTGCAAACAGCACTGTGAAGACTCTGTTGCTTTTTTTTTATACTGTTTGGATGAATGTAGGCCAAATACCAGCATTTTGACATGGTGGAGCAACGTGCAGTCAGATAGCAGTGGTGGGCTTGTCCACAGTCTAAATTAGTTTAGCCTGTGAAGCTCACTCAGATCTTGTGCCAGAACTTTGATATGAGATGAGCTTAGACTGAAGGGAGGGCTTGGCCTCTGCTTCAATGACATATATATTAGCCTCTCAGTCTAAGACACAAAAGCAGCAGGGGTTCAACTAAGAAACCTAGGTTCCAGTTGACTGTGTATTTCCTTTGGTAAGTGACCCAGAATGCACTTTGTGGCCAGTCGTGGTGGTTTAACCTCAGCCAGTAACTAAGCACCACACAGGTGCTCGCTTCCTCCTCCCGGTGGGATGGGAAGGAGTGTCTGAAAAAACAAGTAAAACTTGTAGCTTGAGATAAGAACTGGTTCATAACTAAACTAAAATAAAAACAATGATATTAAAATATTATAACAACAATGATAATAAAAAGGAATATGATGAAAAGAGGGAGAAATATAACCCAAGAAAAAGACAAGTGCTGCACAATGCAATCGCTCATCACCTGCTGTGCAGTGCTCCAGCCTCATCCCTGGAAGCTTTTAAGGCCAGGCTTGATGGGACCCTGGGCAACCTGATCTAGTGGCTGGTGTCCCTGCCAGGCAGGGGGGTTGGAACTAGCTGATCTTTAAGGTCCCTTCCAACTCTGGCGATTCTATGATTGAACTGACCAGTGCCCCCCAGTCTGTGTACTGGGCATGATGTTCTATGGTACAGAATGTACCTTGGGCTAGTTCAGGTCAGCTGTCCTGCCTATGCTCCTTCCCAGCTTCTTATATTGCTGCACACTAGCAAAACATGGGAAATTGAAAAGCAACAACTACAACCATCAGTATATAATCAACATTCTTCTCATACTGAATGTAAAACATGGCACTATTCTAGCCACTAAGAAAGAAAATTAGCTCTATCCTAACCAAAACCAGGACATCAGCTTAAGCTGCTTTAAAATTATACTACCATCAACTTAAGTAGGGCAGGTTTTCCTTAAGCAATATTCATCTTCTCAAGCAATGCTAGTAATGGTAAAGTGACTTAGAGTGCTGCCTGGAAAATTGCTAACAACAATAATAAAGGTAAGTTTTCAGCTGAACTGGTGAGTTGCTCCAACTCACTGTGCTGCTGCACGATCACCTGCAGCACTCTACACTCATGCTATGGAGCAATCTTTGCCTACAAATGAGTGTGACTACCAATAAGGGTTCCTGGCCTGTGCTAAGTCCTGAACTGTACTCAGTACATCAGGAAATACTGGCTGGCTTGGATGAAAATGATGCCTGAGACAGGCTGAGCCACATAACAGTATAGAGGATCAGGATGAAGTGCCAAGGAAACTATCCTCAAACTATGCAGTTTGGTAGCATAGATGTAGCATAAGCTAGCAATTTAATAACAGAGATCCACAGAAGCATCTAACACCAAAACTTGGAACTTAAACTTGCCAGGAAATGCAGCATTGCTGCCAATTAATTTGCCATAGTCATGCACCCAGAGTTTGTTTTTCTCTCTCTTTGCCTTTTTGAGCCAGCTCATAGCTTCATTTTCCTTTACATCTTTCTATTTAAATTGAATTAATCTAATTACAGAGCAAATACATTAAAAACAAGCATCAAAAGGCTAAACCTCATGAAATTAAACAAAGGCACGTGCAGAGTCCTGCACCTGAGGAAGAACTCATATATCAGTACAGGTTAGGGGTTGACCTGCTGGGAAGCAGCTCTGCAGAGAAGGACTTGGGAGTCCTGGTGGATAACAAATTCACCATTAGCCAGCAATGGGTTTTTGTGGCCAAGAAGGCCAATGATATCTTGGGGTGCATCAAGAAGAGTGTGACCAGCAGGTCGAGGAAGGTTCTCCTCCCCTTCTACTCCACCCTAGTGAGGCCACATCTGGAGTACTGTGTCCAGTTCTGGGCTTCCCAGTTCAAGAGAGACAAAGAACTACCAGAGAGAGTTCAGTGAAGCGCTACAAAGATGATATGGGGACTGGAGCATCTCCTATGAGGAAAGACTCAGAGACCTGAAGCTGTTTAGCCTGGAGAAGACTAAGAGGGGGTCTTATCAGTGCTTATAAATGTCAAAAGGGCAGATGTGAAGAGGATGGGCTGGTCTCCTTTCAGTGACGCCCAGTGATAGGATAAAGGGCAATGGGCACAGGCTAGAACACAGGAAATTCCACCTAAACATAAGGAAAAAACTTCTTTCCTTTAAGGGTGATACAGCACTGGCACAGGCTGCCCAGAGAGGTTGTGTTATCTGCTTCTCTGCAGATATTCAAAATCTGCCTGAACCCATTCCTGTGCAGCCTGCTCTAGGCAAACCTGCTTTGGCAGGTGGGTTGGACTAGATGATCTTTCAAGGTCCCTTCCAACCCCTACTATTCTGTGATTCTATAAAAAATAAATGTATATTTGCCTTTCATCCATTTTTTCTCCTTTTAACTAATGACTGACAGACATTTTTGAGCAGTTACTTCCAGATGATTCCAATTATTTAGCTTACAGTGTGAAATGAGTATTTTTTTCCAATCTAGCTACTAGGTAACACTTAACTCTCCGCACACTTTTCAAAAGATCACTTCCTCTACCAGAAGTACCAGGGACCTTGTCCATAGAGACAATCAGCCATCTGAATATGTGCAACTCCACTTTAAGAAAGAACCTTTGAGCACATCACTGTAAGATGGCCAAAACCAGATGGGAAAAAAAAAAAAATCAAACCAACATTTGTAAATGTTTCACCATTTTTAAGTCACCTCCTTGCAGGAAAAATGGTGTTAACTGCTCAGGAGAGGCACTTGGTCTGCTCAAGGTAGCAAGCCTGCAGCACAGGGGAGTGTGCTGTCATTACAGCCCCGAATGGATGTTCCTGGCAGTCTCATTTGACAGATGCAACTGGCCTGGCTGTATAAAATAATGTTATTCCTGGCTGAAAACTTCTCCAGCCCCAGTGACACCTTTGGGTAACAACTGCAAAGGTCAGCCTTCAGCTTCAGTGAAGTGAACATTGAAAAACAATTTGACAAGCCGCTGTAGTAACACTATAAAGGAGGACAATTCCCCCTGATTAAAGGGCAGTGGGATCAGGGCCTCTCTTTTGTATTCCTAGCTTTGACATTTCTGCAGTAATAGGAACTTGCTTTGGCAGCTTTAAGAAAATGCTACCTCTGAAATCTTTCTACTCTTGTTTGGAAAGAAGCTTCAGCAGTTCATTTCAGCCAATAGGACCATCCCAGTACATGGGCATGGGAGCAGGGCACTGTTATGTCACTGACTAGCACAAACAATGCAAGACACCAGTAATCTGAGACAACTGTTTGGCCAGAGATTTATACCTTCATTTATTGCATTGGGGGTTTTTGGTGGTTTTTTTCCATTTTTTTTCCCCTTGGAAGAGTATTTAAGAAGCATTCTGGATTTTGTGATACACAAAACCATCAGCATTCTGTAAATATAGGGAAGTGTCATTTTTATTAAATCCTATTTAGTGAATGTTCTTAAAATTGTAAGTGCAATACTTCAGGGATGTGGTGGATAGAGAGAGCATTATATGGGACAAGAATGAGTGTTTGAGTTTGCTGCTCTCTGTGAGAGGGCTACACCCTTTCTGACCTGGGGAATAACCCCAGAGAGTGGGTCCAGGTGCTGGCAGATGCCACAGGCTGACATTAATACTGCAAATGGACTGTATTAGCTGTCCCATCATAACCCTTACTATCCGGGCCTTATAGGTGTCTCTTGCACATCTCCACTCCTGACTGAGAGGGCACAAGGCTAGCTGAGACACATCCTTGTGGGATGGGCTGCTGAAATCAAAACGTTACAGCATGGATCCATGCTGTTTCAGATGCAGGCTATCCTGCTACCCTACTATCTATACTAGCTTTTCCTGCTGTGGAAACAACCCAGTTAATTCTGGAGTGGAGTGGTGGCTGGTCATAAATCATTGTGAATGCAGCGTGGGTGATAGTGATTTGGATGCTAGCATCAAAACTCTGCTAGCTCTGGCAAACTCCACAGTATGCCTCAGTTGGTAGATTATTGGATGGAGTTTCTATAGTTCATATAGGGGTTTTATGCCAAGCTAACTGAAAAGATGAAGTGCTGAGAAAGGTGCATAGAGTTAAAATCCACACATCCTTGCAAAACAGAGGGGGGTTAGAGTGCAAAGAATTATCATGCCTGTCAAGGGCAATGGTCCCCTTCCTGCCCCCAGAAAAATGTAACCGAGGGCTTAATGCCGATTTACCCATCAGCGTGGCCTCTGAGCTCTTTGGGTAGGCACAACTTAAACCAACAAAGAGCCTTGAAAACTTGAAACTGCTGCTTTTTTGGTTCCTTTTTAAAGAGCCCAGCTCTTGTGCTGTTCTTTCATTCTGCAGCATACACAGCTAACATTATTACCCACAGGCTTAGCAGTGCCATTGCTGTAATGGATGACGCTCGTACTTAAATGCACTAGGAAGACAGGAGTGGGCTGAAGCCATTTTTAGAACAACATGCTATTTTCTTTTTTAGTGCTGACTCACTCACTGTACCTTGTGGTATGTTTACCTTGATTGCTTGCTGCTTTGCAAGCTGCTGAATGGCTGAGGGAGGAATATTAATCAGGGACACGTAACACTGTGCCCCAGAAGTTCAGTAATGGTGAGTGCTCTGCTTTTTCCTGTCTTTTGACTTGGTTGTAGGAATTACTTTTCTTTAACTAGCACTCACAGGTGTTTCAGTTCTAAAAACTGTAAGTGACACTTTTGTATTCATAGTTTTAGCACAGCTATCTGGTTCATGTCAAGTTTTTCTGTTGAAAATCCTCACTCCTCACCAGTGCTCCTATCAGAGTGAAATGAATCAGTCATTGCACTGTGTATGTGTTGAAGCTAATTAGCCAAAACAGTTGATGAAGACAGAAGAGATCTCACAACTCATTTATCTTTTTCTTAACATATTTTATACTAAAATGACACAGAAAGCAGTAGAAGCTGCTACAGATGACACTATACAAAAATGCACTTTGCTGCATGTTTGATCTACTGGGGATATTCTGCCTGCTGAGTGAGTTGACAGAAGTGTTTGGTGCCCAAAAATGCCTTTGTAGCTCAGTTTGTCTGCAGTCAAAACAGAAATTAAAGGCTCATACAGAAAAAACTGTTACTAATAACTCACAAGAATCAGATAAATGCTATTGATGTACAGTTATAAATTGCTGCTCTCTGCTCCTGTTGCTGCTCTCTGCTCAGTTGACTATCCAGTTCAAACTGCAGCAAAGTTGCTTTAACAGTGAGTTGGAGCCCAAAGGGGCTTCCCACTCCTCCTCTCTCCATTCTCTCTGCTCCCATCACTGCCACAGTAGCAGGAGTGATGTAAATTGGATCCAAGCTTTAGATGAGAAAAATAATCACTATTTTATACAGATTTATTGCTACTAATTTTGTTCTCTGAAACTGACCACATTAGGGGTAGATGACCACCCATGCTGGAACCAAATGACTAAGTCACCTCTAGCTTACAACAGCACACTCTCCATCCAAGGACATGCCCCAGCTGCATGGACTGTCTGTGGAGGGGCAGGGAATGTGAAATCCTAAGAGAAGAGCAAGAGACTAAGCTTGGACATTTATCAGGTTAAAGAAATAGCTGCTTTCAACTCTAGGACATGACTTAAGCAGACAATGTGCAGACACCTTCAAAACCTCTTTTCCCATCTGATGTTTTCAAGTATCTGTGAATTCAGTAGAAGCTCCCTTCTTGGAAATAGTTTTCCTTCTTTCACTCTTCAGAGTTTCAGCTTAAAGGAAAAAGCAGCTCAGCAATAACTGTGGAAGACAAAATGGAAGCCCAGAAACACAACACACAGCAGGCCTAAGACACTGCCATAGTCTTCCAGTCTGGGACACTGTGTATCAAAACTCTCCAGTGGAAAACAGAAGTAGTAATATTTTATGCAGGTATTGAAAGAAAAAATAATGAGAAGGAAACCAGTAGATAGAAAAGTGAGCTGTGTACAGTAAATCCTCATATAACTACCTAGCAGAATAAAAGTAATATATATTATGAATTTATATTATTAATATAGCAATAGAAAAATAATTTTTATTATTCTGGGTTATGTTTATGTATTTATAGATAAATCACTGGAGGGCTACAATTTCCCAGCTTTCCTTTAAGAAGAATTTAAAACTATATAGCTGACATCACTCAGGAGAAATGTCTTTTACTATCATGTTTTGTAACACTATAAAGACAGAGATCCTGTGAAGGGCCTGGGGGTTTATGCTAATCTGTTCATTGTGCACCTCAGGGAAATTTGCTGTTGCATAATCAACTTCATAATCCCTTGAATTCTCGTTGCCAGATAGTCTGGAGCAAGGCAGCAAACTCTCCTGGTTAGGGATCCTGACATGTTTCTTTACATTTCTCAGTTTCTGAACCTAATGATTATTTTTCTCCAATGATTATTTAGTGATGCTTCTTACACTGCTGGAAGAAAAGTTAAATATCCCTCCTCAGTTTTGCAGATAGATAATTAAAGTGTGCAGTGATTAATAAATTACATTTCCTGGGTCAGAGAGAAAGCTCATGGCAGAGCTAATAATGGAATTTATATCTCTGGTCTTCATGGTTACAGTGTGACTGCACAGCATCCTTCAAAGTAGAACTTTCAGCACTAAGCATTTAGTTATGACATTGACAGAATGGGATCTCTTCCATTTGTTTGCTGACCTTGGGCTTGTGAATAAGCCAGCCACTCAATCTGAAGGACACCTATGCTCTGAATGGCATATTCACATTCTATAAACCTATTTTACTTTAATATTTTGTAATAAGAATATTCCTGTTACAGGATTCCTGGTATTGTTGCTTTGGACACAACTATAGATTCTTTATTGTAGTAAATGAGCACCACATTTCCATTATAGGACCCCTGTGAATAGGGAATGGCTACTATCTCCTTTTTAAAGGGGCTTAAAAACAAAGATCACAAAGTCCTTAAAGGCAGCAACAATTTAAATTCCCATCCCTGAGATTTTAAGCTGGATGAACCTACAACTGGATGAACCTACCACTGGATGAACCTTCCTCCTTACTGGGTGAAAACTCCTTCCTGTAGTCATCCCAATTGACAAAAAGCATGAAATAATGACTCCACAAATAATATGCTTTTCTGCTCCCTAGGCTTGCCATGGGGCTTGATCTAAAGCTTAACAATAACCTGGTTAGTTTGTAAGCTGTGTTTCACACTAACTTAAAGATGCTGATGTAAGTTGGGAGTAAGAAGGTTGCCCATGAAAGGTAAAAACTGGTGGCTTCTGCAAAGAAAAAAGAGATGTCAAAAGGAGGGAGGAAGAAACAATGAAATAAGATGAGAAAGAAAGCACAAAACCTTGCAGAGAGGTAGAGAAACCAGAGCTGTCAGTGTAGAAAGAGGAATATGTCACATAAGGACATAGACAGCTATACCTAAACTTCTCTAATGTCAGAGCTGCTCGTGTGGTTTTAGAACACACACACACAAGTGGAAGTCTGGGCACATAATATACTTCCAGTTCTGGCTCACTGAGTTAGACTAAAAACTTTCAGGGAATTGTAGGATGTTGTATATACATAAGAACTGCACTTGGATATGATAAAATATCACAGCTGCACTCTAAACTGGAATGGATTTGCATGGCAATGCTATCAGGGTTGCAATTTCTTTATTCTCTTTTCTCCACAATGAGGAACGTTCCCTGTTGCAATGGGAAAGACTGATCATGGATGTCTGCATATGGATTTGAAAAGATCTGGCTCTTCAAGTGTGACTCATGTCTAGTGGAACCCTACTGTTCAGAGGGAGGAGAGCTCTGTGCAGAAGTGAAACAGTTGCTCCTAGTCTCTACTGGCTTCTGTAGAGCTCCCAGGAACTGAACATCCCTAAATACAAAAATCTGCAGTGGAGATTTGCCCATGTTAATGTAAGAATCATTAAGTTCTGGTGCCAGAGAAGTTCCCTAAAAATAAATAAAAGAGGAGGTACTCAGAACAGTGCAGGCTTTGCAGTCTGCACTAGGTAAAGCCAACCTAAGGGAATATTTGTACACTATGTTTCTTCCACTGGCAAAGCTAGCTGAAGAAGTTATCCTCCCAGCTCCTCCCTCCTTTCTGCTCTGCTCCCAGTGCAGTTCTCTGTACACCCTTTGTGCTAATGTCACTTGTCATGGGACTGTGATGGACCTAGGTGTCATAAATTATGTGAATGTCTAAAAAAAAGTATTTTGGAAGCTATTCTTTAAACCTTTATCACTTTAAGATCCAGATCATCATGCAGCATCACAAATGGCTACATTAGCGTGGCTTTGGAGTAGCATATGGTAGCAAGAAGCAGGTATAAGAGTTTAAATGTAGGAGACAGTGCAAGCTTCTTACTTGATGCTAGAAAAAACAAATGTGTAGAAAAGCACAAGAGATAGTTTGAGTGCCAGGCCTGAAATATTTATCTCTCTGATGTACCCATGTAACATTTAACAAGGGTAACTTATAGTATTGTCTCCAAAGAGGCTTAGTTCAATATGATCTTGGGTGACTCAGTCACGAAAAAGAAGTTTGTTGGTAATCACCATCATGACCAAGCAATTGCAGTACACTAGTAAATCCAGTCTTCTGTTACTTAAACAAATGTAGAGAAAAGGAAGAAAACAACACAAAAATAGGATTACATGCAGCTTGCTTTTAAAATCACTCATTCACAGACGTATTTGAGACGTATTTTCCTAGCTCCCAGACTGCTGGGAGAACTGCCCCTTAAGTAGTCTGATATCTGGATTTTATCAAGATGTTCACACTGATTTCAGTGTGAACTCCAAACACATCCACTGACCTTAAACAAATTTATATCAGAAGAGATTTGCAGTTTTCCATCTGTCTTCTATAAACAAAGACAAAAGTTAGAGCTTTCTTACTTTCACATTGTGAGCCACACGGATATTGTTTAAGAGACATACATATTACCCTTGTATTCTTTATGATGACTATAGCATAAACTGTGATGCTTCTTTCAACACAAATCTTAAGCAAATCTTCCTCTTACCTGAAGATAATGGCATGGCCTCAAGGAAGGTTTGATTTCCTGATGAACCAGAGGCTTATCTAAGTTCAGTGATGACTTGCGATAAGCTTCTTTAGCCTGACTTACTGTAAGTGTGGACCAAGAACTCCTTTTCATATATTTACCATCAGGGGTCATTGCTAGCCCTTCACAAGCTGAACACTTCACATCATTGTTACTTTTGGAAGTCTTCAATGAAAGATCCCCAAAATGTCCCTGGAGTGCTTCAGGATAGCAATGGGATATATGATCTGTGTGGTGCCTATTTACCACACTAGGGGTTCGGTAAGTGCTATCGCTGTCCAAATTATCATCAGAGCTCCACCAGCTGCTCATCCCAGATTTATGCTTGCTTTCTGGTTTTCGCTCCTTACTTTTACTCCTTTTGCTGTGCTTGGAATGGTGCCCATGATGATGGTCATCCCCTCGACCGTCTCCCTTTGTACCATTAATATTGCCCTTGGATGATCCTTCCAGAGAATGAGACTTAGTAAAAAGTTTCTGGACTGAATGAACGAGATGGCGTATTCTTCCTGGGCTCTCACTGCGCTGTTCTGCAGCTGTTGAGGTCCTCTGGTACTGTAAAGTGTGAAAGCCATCCCGGTGAAGAGGAAGCTGTTTCTCAAATTGGTCCAAAAGATTGGCAGGAATCCGGTTAATCTTAGGGTTCCCGTGAGACATGGTGCAGTCGTCTCTGGAGTCGTAATGTGAGCTGTAGTGCATCCTGGGGAAAGTGCTACTTGACATGTGATCGCCCATTACCATGGGCATCATCATACATTCAGAATGAATGGAGCTGCGTGGCGAGCAACGATGGTGGTCCATCGGGCAGCTCTCTGTGGGACTGAGAAGATACGATTGCCTTGGCTCCTGCCCATGGTGGATATGGTCATGGGTGTGTTCGCAATCTTCAGGGGACGCTAAGCCACAAGTATGAGCCGAACATAACTGTGGTTGGTTGCGACTACCAGATAATCCTTTCATATTCCTCGGAGCCGGGGAGTATCTTCCTTCATTGAAGTGCTGAGAAGGCGACCATGAGTACTGTTGGTCTGTCAGGAGAACATATAATACCTGTTACGTATCTGAATAAAAGATTAACTTGCAAAATCCAAGCATATTGCAAAACTAAACATTTTTTCTTGCTATGAGCCTGATGGAAAGGCTCACCAGTCATGGAATTTCATTCACCATCTTAAAACTGGTTAAAATTTCTCACTGGGAGCAAATTAAAAGGTGAATGCAGCCTCCTTCCTGTTTGTAAAGTTGTCTGTTAGCACTTCTAAATTTTATGAAGCTATTCATTATGCAGATTTACTCAAATAGGTTTTGTGGATAGATTCAAGCATTCAGTTTATTATTTGATATTTGGAATTCACATGTCAAGCTTTGTCGCTAGTCATTGAAGTTACATGGGTCTAGTTTCTATTCCTGTGGTTTCTCAGTTGGATATCTTAAAGTTATCCATTCCCTGTGGAGCCATTTTCAGATGACAAACTGAATTCCATTTTCTTAAATGAATCTGAGTTTCAGGATCCCAAGTTCACTGTTCATAAACATAAATAAGAAACAGCAAGGACTAAAAGAATATGAACATGCTGAAATAAAGCTTAATTTTTATATCAGTAAACAGTTTACACATATACATTCATACTATGTCCACATCTCTTAGCCTTAGTCCAGAAGCATTACTGTTATTCCCATACATGTAAAGTCTTCTCTCTACTGCCTAAGAAAGCTATTTTTCCCTTTTTACATCCAAATTACAAAATATTTACTTATTGACTCTCTGTTATCCCTGATAAAACAAATATCTTTAGGTACAAGCTACAGGTTTTCATACACTCAATTATTTGTTCCTGTGGATCATGTGATCCCAGTTGTGGGTACTAAACAAGCATGATTACTAAATAAGAGGAACTCATAAGCAAAGATTTTGATACTCGAGACTTTGATTTTCTTTTTCTCTCACACAATTTCTTGCAGCTGTCAAATGTTACAGACAGAAAATTAAAACACCCAGAAGTGCTTCAATTTGATTTGCACATTCACTTTCCCTCTTCAATTTCAGCTTATTTAAGCAAACTTTCAAAAGCAGAGAAAGATACAGGATGCAAGGCAGCCCTTTAGAGGATCAGACAGATGCATAAGTATTTAGACAACCTACTTAGCACAGTTTTTCTATAAATTTGCTCTAAAGAATCTAAATAATCTTGTACAGGTGCCTGACACAAGGAAGTTGAAGGCTTCAACCAGACTGGAAACCAGAGAACCTTTACTTATTATATGTAACTACATAACTGGACACTGGAGACCAGCCTGTAGAGGTAACACAGTAGCCAACAGCACTTTGAGGGGTTTCTAAGCATATGGTGAATAAAATAAAAACTTCTTACTGTTGGTTACTTAGCCTGTTGTACTATTTAGGTTATAATAACCTGCATAACTGTGGTTACAAAAAAGGAAATATAACTCTTGCACTGAAATAACATAATTTTGATTATCCACTTAAAAGTAGAGCTATATATAGACAAAGTACTAAATTATAACAGTGCATTGGGATTCAGCCACATAAGTAGCCCTGTAATTAATGGTACTTAACCCAGTATATTACTAAATATTACCAAGGAAATAATCACAGAACCACAGAATGTTAGGGGTTGGAAGGGACCTGGAAAGATCATCTTGTCCAATCCCCCTGCCACAGCAGGATTCCCTAGACCAGGTCACACAGGAATGCATCCAGGCAGGTTTTGAATAATAATGGTCCATTTAGTGACCTTAGTCTGTGCCTCCCATAAAGGGCTCTGAAAGCACCTGACAGAGATTACTGCATTAGTTTTTACAGTCACATGAGATGGGAAAGGTACTGTTCTTTTACAGAAAGGGAAACTGGAATACAGGCAACATTTTGCATAGTACTTGTGGATTTGCTGATTTTCATGTTCATAGTAGTATGAGCCAGAGGGAGCTGGAAGGAGGCTCTTCCATCAGACAGCATGATGAGACCAATCCCAAGTCTTTTCTTCCACAACCTTGAACATCTATGATTGAAGGGAACGCTTGCACAACGTCTCACCAATGAAATGAAAAAAAAGGAATCATAGAATGGCCCAGGTTGGAAGGGACCTTAAAGACCATCTAGTTCCAACCCCCCTGTCATGGGCAGGGATGCCACATGCACTAGAGCAGGTTGCCCAGGGCCACATCCAGCCTGGCCTTAAACACTGCCAGGGATGGGGCCTCCACAACCTCTCTGGACAACCTGTTCCAGTGCCTCAGCAGCCTTTGGGTAAGGAACACCCTTCTAAACTCCAGCCTAAATCTCCCCTCCTTCAGCTTGTAAAGAAGGGCATGGCAGAGATCCAGAATGAAAGAGTGAGTTAGACAGGAATAAGAAACTCATTTAAATGAGTGCCCTAGTACAGAACTGCTAGTCCCTGGTGATTTCTTTAGGCTTCACACAGCATCAAACGTAGCCCAGAAAGCTTCAAACATTTTCATCCCGTTACATCCTTAGAAATACGAGACATCATGACTTGATTGCACTGCAATGGATGATCTAAGAACAGCTTTTCCATCTCTCATGACTCCCTCATCATTCTACCTCAGTGCAACTACAGAAAAACACAATTTTCTGTAGGTTGCTTTCACATCCTTCTAGCATTTTATGTGCCTCACAGAATGCCGGAATGCTTTTGTTGGAAACAGAGTTGTTAGAAACTGCTGTAGGCATTTAATAAGAACAACTAAAATAATTAAAAACCAAATTAAGAAGGGGACATTTTTAAAAAGTAATCTTCCCCTCTTAAATCTGCCACAGACAGTAACTGCTACTAGATAAAGTTCCAAATTACTTACACGTGCATCATCTAATCACATCACTCCAATTAGGCCTGGACTCTTCCTGGGACATCAAACCTGCTCTGTGTCCTAGGCACCATTACTTCTTCTTACACACTTACTGAAAACCTTCAGATTATTGCATTATGATATAGATTATTTTCAAGACATTTGTGCTTTGTAGTATTCAGCCAACTTTGTTCTGTTTCAGACCTTTAAGAAACAGCTGAGCTGTGGCTGAATGAATTACTGTATGGTACCAGACCAGAGTAACCATGTGCAAGCTCTTAGCCTGCCAGAACATGAAGAAAAATGTGCTAGCTTAAAATTCAGTTAAGCTAACATGCTTTTCTAGCATTTGCAAGAAGCTGAAAGTGTGTCTATGGTCAATGTCCAGAGCTCAGCTGATTCATAAAAGTTCAGTAAGCTACAATATTAATGTTTTTTCTCAATCCTCCAAAAAGAAATTTAATACTTTGGTATAAAAAAATAATGCCAGATGTATCAAATAATGACAAATTGAACTGGAATTTTCACCTTTGTCTTGAAGATCATGATATCTAGAATAATTTATTACAGCAGCTCCTGTATTTTCTTGCTCACTCTAAAACATAAAAGTAATTAAGTAATTGAGAATGCTAGTGCCTAGTTCCTTAAAGAAGTTTCCACTATCAGAACCAAAGAACTGGAGAGAGGGAAGAACAAATAACCCAAAGAAGACAGAGGAATAGGAACAGAAAAAAAAAAGTGAGCAGAGGAAGACCTTTTTTTTCTGTTTTTTCTAGGTTTAATCAGAGCAAAACAGAGTCTTTCTAGTGAATTCAATGGAGAGTCAGACAACACATGAGGACTGTAGAAGGGGACCTAGGCTAAGACATTGGCTGTTATGTCAGAAAGAATCTAGTAATTCCAAAGTCCTGAAAAATCCCTTAAATCTCTTCTTTTCACAGACTACTGTACAGATATAAGTCACCCTTTAACCTTGACAGATGGAAGGATTTCTGCATTCCTTCCTGACTATTTTAAATCTTTCCCTGCTATGTCATGTCCTTTCTTGCTTTTTCATCCTGCTTTTTCTTCTGGACTTTCTGATGCTGTGAGATTTGCTCTCTTACTCCAAGCAGATGTTAGTTGGCCTGTCTTCAGGGACTGGTCACAATTTTTAGAGCACTCAAGCTTCTTCTTTGTGCCAGTCAATATCCAGGGAAGAAAGAGAGGTACAAGGACCAAGAAAACAGTTTGGAATAATGAATTAGAACTAGTATTAATATTCTAGGGCAATAGGGCTAAAAACCTCTAATCAATGAAAAAGAATAGCTGTGCATCTCTAGAGTTCCTGGAACACTGCTCTTTGCTGAAAAGAATCAATGTAAAAACATTGGAAACCTCTCTGATATTCAAAAGAAGTGCATGTCTCCACAATTCTTTTTGTATTACATATTGAAAGCAAGCTTTCAGAGAGTAATAATAATTCCTGGAACTGCAAAGTGGTGCCTGGTGTTTGCTTTTAATTATTTATTTATCTATCTATTTAGTTACTTATTGCAAAGGACTTCTTTCTCTCTTGAGAAATTAATTTAAATTGCTTTAACCTTATAAGCCCCTTGGTAAACTGCTTGCCCATCTGAAGCTTTTGTGCTGTTTTCACTGGAAAAGAAACAGCTCTTTGCATAGTGCAACCAGTAAAAGGCACAGCTGAAGAGAGATATCTAATCTAGCTTTCCAAATGGGATAGTGCAGGAAACCAGAGTGCTGCATTGTGCTGTTTCACTCAGTTCAACTAGTGCTGCAATGTATTATGACAAAAAATACACTCAAAATCTAACCTACAACTAAGACAGATATTAAATAATGTAAAACCAGGTATATTAATCAAACAAGTACATATTCCATATTAAAATGCATAATTAAAATGTTTTAGCTGGAGGTTTGTCTACTCAAGGACTACAGGAAGCAGCATTAGACCAGCATCATTTAGCCATGGTCCTGGCTGTGCTGGGACAGAATCCTAGGCCAGCCATGGTCTGCAGACCATTAGGTGTTTGGAGTCAGGCAGGGCAGCTGACCTGAGCTGGTTCACAGGTGTATCCCAAGAACATAAATGTCACAGAATCACAGAACATTAGGGCTTGGAAGAGACCTTGAAGATCATCTAATCTGATCTCTGTCATGCTCATTTTAAAGAGGGGTGAGGATAGGGGGCTTCCTGCTACTGAGGACTGCCTTCTCATTTATTGTGACCACTGTACTGGGCTCAGTATAACTTTGTCTACTTTATATTGGCACTGGTATTAGCTTTGCTGTTTCAATCAATCCTTGTTCATTTCAAATCCACAGGCTGCCTCTCCTTTCCCTGATTCCTCTTCCCTGCTGGAGAGGGGTCATGGGGTGAGAGAGCAAATGCTATGGTTTAGCCCCAGATATAGGCTAAGTGCAGACAGTTATTAACTTGTTTCAGTATTTTTCTCTGTTTTACTCTAACCTTGAAAATGAATAGTTCCAGGGATTCAGAAGAGTGATTAACCTGCCAAGCACAAGACTGAAATTCTGGAAATGCCTTAAGCTTCTCTTCTGGTCTCATGAGATTTCCAACCTGTTTATGCAGCACAACAGCTTGTATAAAATTTACATAAAATTGCAAAGATTGGGTGACTAGCTGACTTGAACCTCCAGCTCCAGGAGGTGACTTGTATTTTCTGTTACATGAAGCTGATGCATTTGCACTGCATGCAGTGAATTTATCTGTGATTCCCTATCTAACATTTCAGACTGCTTACTTGAAGTACTGAACTTTGTGGGGTACCATCCCCTCAAAAATAAGTAGTATCAGCTCTCTAGGACTATCACAACAAGGCACTTTAGGCACCCAGTCTCCCTGCACAGACAGAGAGAAGTAGGTGTTTCTGAGGACCTAAAGCCTAACACCAAAATGCCCAAGGCTGTTAAACACTAGCCATGAGCTGCATGTGGATTCCTGCCTCATTCTGACATTCAAACCTGAAAATGAAATACCTCCCTAATCAGGATGATGAGGAGTCCTCGTTGTAGGTATGTACTGCTGTGACTAAACAGAGCTAGGGGAGAGATGTGGTACTTAGAGACAGTTTAGTGGCATGGTGGTGATAGGTTGACAGTTGGACTTGATGATCTTCAGAGGTCTCTTCCAACCTTAATGATTCTGTGATCCTGTGAGATTTGATCATTCCATACACTTAAAGTGTTGCTGTCACAGCTTTATACTTTGTAAGTAGGACTCTTCCAACCAATATATAGATATAATTTCCAGAATAACATGGGCCAAAGAGTGTTATAAATATGCCATCTGGATGAAGTTTTATTTTAGAGTATGAGAAACTGTCATGATTCATCTGGGTTTGAAGTACATAACTAAAAAATGTCAGATGAATACCACCTTTCATGAACATCTCTGCTGACTACAGTGAAAACTTTGGATGACAACTTCTGATGCAGAAAACATCATAAATATATAAATTTAGGTGATCTGAGGCACATGTCTAATGCTAAGACATGGAAAATGATTTGACAGCTCAAGCTAAGTCAGAGGAACCACAAGAAAAACAATGATCAAGGATAAGATGTTTTTATAACTCCCCTGTCAGACAAAAATGGATATGCAAATTCTATTCCTAAAACAACATCTGTGACCAGAGCATTCCAAATTTGGAGCAAAGTCAGAAAACCCAAAGGGACAAGTAAGGATCACGTGTAGTGCTGCCATTTAGTCAGTGCAGTCACACTTCTGAGCAGTGACGCAGATGTTTGCAGGCGGAAAACGTATTTGATGGTAGCCAGTCATATTGTTTAGCACAACAACTCTCTGACTTCAGCTCCATCTGCATTTCCAATACAGATAGGTAGACTGGCAATCCAACATCCCAGAGATAAATAATCAGGGAAAAGGGTGAAGGTTTACCACATCAACTGCCTGGCATGGAGAACAGGGCAGGCCTTATGTGACAAAGGAGAAATGCAGAAACAGTAGTTGAGAAATGGTGACATCCCATATCTTATGGGTGGAAGAAGGTGGCACTTGGGCTCTATGGGGAGGATGACAGGCACAAGATTGTGCCCATGTCATGACAAAGGACAGGACAGAAATCAATGAGAAGCTAGATGGGATTTGCAAGAAGCTCCAGGGTTTGGAATGGAGGGATGCAGGGAGTCCTCAGGATGGTGCCACTATTCACCCTTAAACAGTGCTGTGATATAGGTCACTCCACAATATGATTTATGACTAGCATTTTTTCATAGAGTCTGCATCATCAGTGAAGCCAGCTTGTTGAGTCCCCCAAAGTTTCAGAACTTCAGTCTTAGTCTGACCCAAAACAATAATTTCTTTTACTTTTTGGAGTTCATCATTATCTGCTCAGCTGTACACCCTCGGTGCTGCCTCTTGCTGCTTTGTCATTGTGTTGGGAACTTTCCTGCTCAGCTCAACCCACTGAGATGGAGGAGGTCCTGATTTTCCTGTGGGGTGAAGGAAGAAACAGCAGCCTGCTGACAAGTTCCCTTTTAAACCTGTTGCCATAGTAACAGACAGAAAAGCTCCTTCTCCACAACCTTCAGACTGGGATTTTTTCTAGTCAGGGTGCTGTCTCTTTTCAGCCTGGCTAAACTCTGGTTTCAGTCTGCAAGAAATATTGCAAATATTAATTGCCTTTTCCCACAACAATTAGCACCCAGATTTTCCATGTCACAGTAAAGGGTCAAACTGTTAACTCTGCTCCTGAGATGAGGTGGTGGTGTCAGTACCCATACCCCTGTCAAGTTTGAGACAGGACACGTTAATATGCTGCTGTCTGATAATTTATGAAGAAAAAAAGACTTTGTAGAAAGATGGAAAAAACAGAATTGTGCAAGAAGTTCACCATGAAAGGTGACAATTGAACTCACCTGTGAAAGCTTGGACTGCAAAATTCACTGGTATTTATCCTGCTGCACTAGTTACAGTAGTGCAAATCCCCTTAGGAAAACAGACTGAATGACCCAGGATGTGACCCATGTGGCTGGCAAGAGACAGCTGTGGTCATGCACCTCTAGGCTGGAAGTACCCCCAGCACCCTGGTTGTGTCAATACAAATTGTCCTGCCCTCAATAAAGCCCAAGCAGCCTATGATGAACATGGAGGTAGAGCACGGCAACTTTTTTTCTGGGGAAACAGAGAGCACATAATTTAAGCTGCTCATCATGGGAATACATTTAAAAGGCTGAACATTTTACCCTTTTGAAAGGAGACAATATAGTGAAGACACTCAGTGAAGAAGGCAGGCATGGCAAAGCAGCCTGATGAGTCAGTCTTCTCATCTCCATTCCAGCCATTTCTCTCATCAGGAATAGTGTGACCAGCAGGAGCAGGGAGGTGATCTTGCCACTGTACAAGGCACTGGTGAGGCCACACCTCGAGTACCGTGTGCAGTTTTGGGCACCGCAGTATAGGAAGGACATTGAGCTACTAGAGAGGGTGCAGAGAAGGGCAACTAAGCTAATCAGGGGTCTGGAAAACAGGCCTTATGAGGAGAGGCTTAGGGAGCTGGGCTTGTTTAGCCTGGAGAAGAGGAGGCTAAGGGGAGACCTTATCGCTCTCTTCAGCTACTTGAAAGGCCATCCTAGGGAGGTGGGTGTTGGCCTCTTCTCCCTTGTGACTAGTGACAGGACTAGAGGGAATGGGCTTAAGCTGAGCCAGGGTAGGTTTAGATTAGATATTAGGAAGACTTTCTTTACTGAAAGAGTGGTGAGATATTGGAATAGGCTGCCCAGGGAGGTGGTGGAGTCCCCATCCCTGGAGGTTTTTAAGAAGCGGATAGATGTGTTTCTTCAGGGGATGATTTAGGGATAAGAGTAGTGTAGGGCTATTGGTTGGACTAGAAGATCTTGAGGGTCCTTTCCAACCATAACGATTCTGTGATTCTGTGAAAAGTGCCAAGTGTTCAGGAACTGACTGCACTGAGGAGGGCTGGATAATTAGGTAGGAAGACAGACAGACTGGAAAGCCAGGCCTTGATTTTTTGATTTCAAGAACTCCTATATCCTTTCTTCCTTTCAACACATAAGGTCATAAAGGCATGATCATGCAATCAATGGTGATTGAATAACCATGAGTTGCTGTCTGACACTTGAACCATGCCAATTAATCAAAAGCATGACCACATCAACTGTGAAATAAAAATACATTTTCATAACCTGCCCTTCAACTCCCTTACAGTTTACTATCTGATTGGGGCAGGTTAAGAGCATTATTAGTAATTGCAACCTGCTTTATAGGTTCTAACCTTTTTCTTAGCATCAACTCAATATCTTTTCCTAAAGAGAAACCAGGAATTTACTGAAACAAAAAGCCTTTAGTGTGAGTTCTCTTTCTTTTCTTCACATTAGAAGCTAAGTGTTAAACTTGTGGAAAATAAATGTTTTCCTTACCTATAGAAAGGAGTTAAAATAATTTTTCAACAATCTATTTTCCCCTCTTTACTTTGTGAATGTACTACTTATTAAAATCTATATTTAAATTCCTTCCCTTCTTCTCTGTTCACATTTCTTTTACTATCTGAATGCCATTTAAACATGGCACATTTTCTATGTTTCTCGTTAAGGTTGCACTAGTTGGTTTTGACACCCAAAGCAAACTGTTGCTTTACCCTGTAGATGCCTAAAGAAATAAAACTAAGAAAATTCCATTTGCATAGGAAAGAGTAGTTTAATAAAATGTTCATTTTTTTAATATATTAATATTGTTCAGATTTAATAACCACTAGATAGAAGAAAGCTTGGAATTGGAAGAACTCCAGTTTCCAGGAGACTTTGAGTGAGCTGCTTGAGATCATACCTGTCAGACCCTAGCACCATGTCCTGCCATTGTTATCAGGTTGCTTATTTGAGCTATTCCTAGTGAAAATAGGAATCATGTGAATCTTGAAATCATGACAATATTTATCACCCTGAATTCTGTTAACAAATAAATGGTAATGGAAAAACTATGAAATCTTGTTCTTAAGAACAGACTATGAATGCTTAGGTAAGCTTCTTTTGAAGGAATTCATTGCATTTCTGCCTGCTTTAACTAATGAGGTCTTTTATAGAATCAATAATGCAAAAGAGTTGAGATCAGTCCCATCCCCTGATACCTTTTCCCAATTAAGGCAGTGTATCATTGTATTAATAATATTATTTAGTGACTATTCAGCTTTTTCACTCTGGTGAGATATTCTGCAAACATTAATTAATCCCACCAAAGACCTGAAACCTCACCAGGAAATATTAAACCTGTTTTACAAATAAGGGCCTGGAGCCAGAGATTTTTCAGTACCAGAGAGATTGCAGCTTGAAGCTCCCTGGGACACTGAGAGGCTAGAATGAAGAATGGTTCTGCAGTTAGAGCTACCTTACAGAATATAATCTCATTCTGTGATACTCTGCCTTGACTTGTGGCAATTATTTGACTTCTCAAGGAAACAAATGTCTCTTGCAGTCCTTCAGACTGAAGCTGTTCAAACATCATAACTGTAACTAGAGCTTGTCTACACTGAACTTAACTGACCAGTTAAGGCTGGAGATTAGAAGGAGGTTCTTTACCCAAAAGGTGGTGAGGCACTGGAACAGGCTGCCCAGGGAGATGGTGGAGTCACCATCCCTGGAGGTTTTTAAGAAGAGGATAGATGTGTTTCTTCAGGGGATGATTTAGGGGTAAGAGTAGTGTAGGGCTATGGGTTGGACTAGATGATCTTGAGGCTCCTTTCCAACCCTAATGATTCTGTGATTCTGTGATATAATACTATTGACTTACACACCATTTACTCTGGCATCAGAAATTATGCAATTCTTTCTCAATCAAATGGGAAGAAGAACAATTTTAACACACTTCTAGGGCATGTTTCATCTTACCCTATGTTAAGGTTCTAAAGCAGGTCAAATCTGTTATGTTCTAGAAAAGTCTATCACTCTTCATTGACTCTAACAGAAGCCCAGTTATCTACAGTTTAGACATCTACATCTGAATTACTTTCCAACTGTTAGATAAGGTGAATTCTACCCTGGGGCATCTAAACTCCTTCCTGTGTTCTGTGAAATGGGGCAACAGGGTGAAAAACCCCAAACCTCCATGAAGGCTGAGAGATGTTCTCACTCCATGACTCCTCCATAGGATTCACTCGTGAGAATCCCAGAGAAACTTGTGTTTAATTGTATCTTCCCTCTTACATTATTTTCATTAATGCAGAAGCTGCCTGAAGGCTCTTCAGTTTCTTCCCTAACACATTCTTCTGTTCAATACTGAAACTTATCCCACAGCTTTTTTTCACTTGTTTTTTAATAGGAACTGGATAAAGTCCAATACAGGTATTTTTACACTGGACATTTATGTAACACCTTGACTTGAGTGTAACTGAGTGGCAACACTACTTGTTTTAGAAAACCCTGTTGTAAGAGATTATTTAAACATAATGACCTCTCCTGCCTGAATTCATGCTTCTTGTTCAGACTGTGTGGTTTTTTTTCCTTAATATAGCAACTACATTTTATCCACCTATCAATGTGCAGCAATAAGGTCAGGATGAAGTTATAATATTCTGTCAAATCAAAAATATCCTAATAACACAAAACAAACTCTTGCAATGCATTAATATAAACACATGCATAAAAGGAGAAAAAATACTGCTAAACTAACTTCTGAAAGGTAAGTACACTCCCTTTGAATAAAGGTAGATTTAGCCAGCAAACACACAGAAATCACTTTCCATATTTCTTTTCCAAAAATAGCCACATAAAGTAATTGCATATGAATCAAAATTTTGATGGATTTCACATAAAACTGTGACAATCTGAATATGAAATTCCAGGAGCAGACACTCAATTTTGCACAATCTATAAGGTATAAATCTGGCTACACTGAAGCCAATGGGACATTTTACTACTAGCTTTGTGAGACAGATGTATCAAAATTTCACCTATAGGCTCTATGAGTTTCCAGTTTCTTATGGGTTCTGTTATTTTGTAAATTTAAAAGGTATCATCAAATAGTCTTTCTGCAACTCTAAGGGGTAAGACAAAGAAAAAGACAAAAGAAGGAAAGTTGATCATTTCCTTGAACACCTTCTTTTGAATTCTTGTTTGCCTGGATGTTACCCAAATATGATCTTTTTTCTGCTGTCAATTCTCTAACCCTATAAAGAGGGTGAGAAATTCAAAGAAGGCTTGGACTGGGAGACTTTTGTCCACTCTCATCAACATTGCCTGGTGCCATGCTTGCTGTGAGCTTTGTGGCTGGAGAAAGGCTGAGCCGCAGAGCAGCCTCTTGCTTCCTCACCCTCATGGCTGCACCTCCAGAGCAGCCTCTTGCATCCTCACCCCCATGGCTGCACCTGCACAGCAGCCTCTTGCATCCTCACCCCCATGGCTGCAGCCAGCCTCTGGATGTACAAGCAGTACCAGTTATCTGAGAGATGATATCAGTACCTAGCTCCTCCTCTGGCGTCCCTGGAAAACTGAAGCCCGACTTGAGCAGATCTCCACCCTCTTCTTCTGAAAAGACAGAAACAAAATAGCTATTTAATAACTCTGATATTTTTGTACACCCAGACATAAACTCTCCACTACTTTCTAAATCCACTCAGTGACAGCTATTACCATTCAGTATCTCTGAAACCATGAAGCTGTTGAGGTGCTATTATTGGCAGTATTGATTCCTCTTTGTCAGTTGCTCTAGTGCTCTTGTATTATTACTTTTTAATTTTGTCAGACATTGTCATATCACTAGCAGCATAATATTCATAAATTCATTCTTTTTTTTTTAACATTGACTTCTCAGGTTTGCTTAGTCACATTGAATTTTATTGCCTTTATGGATTTATTCCAGGAAGAATCACTATTGTCCAGTTGTACCTTTAGCACTTCCCATCTTTGACTACAATAGTGCAACTCATGATAATCAGGCCACTTTACCTTTTATTCACAACCATTCAAATTCTGCAATTCTGAACTCTGACAATGCTGTGATGGTGACTTCCTCCTATCAGTAACAATTCTTCTTGTGCAAGAGACAACTTCTGTAATTCTGGAAAAGTACTTAAGCTCAGATGACATGTTTCTGCTATATGAATGCAGAGAGGTAGGCAGAAACCTGCTGAATGGCCTGAATGCAGCTCTTAGCTCTCCTGCCTATATTGCTTTCAGAATTGCAGCTTGTTGCTTCTGCAGTGTACTCTCATCATGCTGGCATACAAATAAATTAGGACCTGGCACTTAGCTCAGGTATTTCTAACACAAAGCTGCATGTGGAAAATTGGGTCAGTAACACCTCCTTTAAGGCACAAGATTGGCTTAAGAATACACAGACTAGGACACACAGTATCACAGTAACATGTTTCATACAACTACATAATGTTATCTTCTAAACTTTTTTAGGAAATGGTTTTTTTTTTCCTATTATCCATACTTGCTGGTGCCTCAGCTCAGTGGAAGTTGTTTGAGTAGATCCACTGCACTCCTTCTTACCATCTGTGTGTGTTACAAGCACAGATACTTCAAAGAAACAGTGAAAGAAGGGAGCACTCCATAGCCTCTGACTGTAAGTTCAACCAGTAATTCTTCAGAGAAACCCCAAATCACACATACCAGACCATGTCCTGTAGTACACTTCAGAGGACTGATGACTTCTAAATAATTCACATCAGTTCATGTTCCCCATATCCTCAGGCAGACATTCCCATAAGTTTGAACTAGCTCAGACTTTTTTTCACCATACCTCAATCCCTGTCTCAGCCAAGCTGTTTCTTTGTGGTGCAGCTTGCAACAGATAGAGTGTTTTGCATATTTCAATGCTCCATTTAACAAATACATGCATTTTGCATATTTCTTGGTCTTGTTTGGACTCTATTTGTACTATGCTTTTTTTCCCAATTATCTCACAGCAGGCAAAATGAGTGAATCTGCTCGTGGATACTCTCAAAGAACTGCTCTTGCTTTTGACAATTCATGAGGTTAATAACATACCATGGGTAACAATGGGTACTATAGCACAGATACTGCATAGAAAATAAGTCCTGAGGATGTTAAAAATATTGGATGAGCTGAGCTGTCAGATAAACATCCTGTTTATAAGCTCAATTGGTAAATAAACTACTCTGCTAAACTACAGCCTAGTAGAGATCTTGTTAAGTGAGAGCTAAAAAGTCATCCACAATTTTAAAAATGACTGGCATATGAATTTAAATTAAATTTCATTTGGAGAGATAATGGACAATTCTAATTAAATAAAAGCACAAATTAAGCAGTTTCCATGGAGACTTTGCTCACAAGATCTGCCCATATTGTATAACTTCTATGCCTGTCTCTAATTTGGCTGCACAGGAGTAACAAATCAAATGAAAGTTAGAACAAAAATATTCTAAAGGATCCTTTACATTCATGTAAGTAACAAGGAGATCTTACTCTTAACTTCATAATAAAGACCCTTTACATTGAAACACTGGCTTTGTCTTGTTGAAAAAGAAGCTATTAATTTATTGCAAAGTTACATCATGTACAAATCTGAGAAACACTTATAGAATGAGCCAAAGAAAATAAAATGCACAACTCTATTTCTCCTTTGCAAGAAGTCAGCATTAGTCTCACAAGCTTTGCCCAAAATTAGATTGAAATTTTAGGGGTAGGCTAAACTACACTAAACATTGATGGGTTTATTGTTTTTGAGAAAAAAAAATAAATTCCCTTTTCAAAATGAAAGGGAAAGGTCATGCACAGGGAGCCATAAGTCAGATGCTGACTTTGTCATAAGAATTCCTGTGCAGTTATGGACAACTCAGCTAATCTCTTTCTGCATCAATTATCCAGTAGAATTAGGGTTAGAATTAGTTTCTTTCTTGTAGCTACCCTATATGAATATGTTTGTTAGTGTTAGTGAACCTGTTGTCTAGAAGAGCCTACAGAGAACACAAAAAAGTTACTTTTCCATCCTGTAAAAAAAGCTATGCCTAGTTTTGAATAAGGTCAACTGCAAATTTAGAAGATGAACTTAGAATTCCTTTGTGATTCCCTTAGGTGTATGAATCTGCAGGAAGGATATAAGTAGCTTTTAGTGATTAGTATACTTCCAAAGCATGAAGACTCCTTCTTTATATTTTATAATAACCATACTTATCCACATCACTTACTCACTGTTTAGATTGTCTTTTCAATAGGCTACTGTAAAGGCTTCAGCCCTTGAAGAGATTAAATTTTTGTATTTTTCACTTATGAAGCATAAATTAATCTAAAGTCTCAGTGGTTCTTGCAGTATTACAAAGACAATGTTTGTGTGAGGTTGAACTGTACTTCCAAGTCATATTATTCCTTCAGCAAAAAATATACAGTCTTTATTATTTTTTCCCTAAAAAATAGATTTTATTTTTGACCACAAAAATAAAAAGCATATTCTTTATTCATGAGCACAGCAGCAACTATTATACCTTATGGGAATGAAGCCAGGCAGATTATCACACAATTCTCAGGCATGCTGAAATTTAAGTGTCATAAAATGTCTGTATTCCTTTTTTGCCATTCACCTTCTTTATTTCATAGCTCCATAGATTTCAGGTTGCCTTTTGCTCAAGGGGAGCCTATTGGAAGAACATCCTACACTAGTGGATGTGGAAGAACATGGTAGTCTTAGCATGGAATATTTTGATGGATAAAGAATTGCAAACAAAGATGAGTTTATGGGAACAGGATGATTTACAATCTAAGGTTTTAAACAATCTAGGGAACACACAGACAAGGGAAACAATTACTAGTTAAAATCCCTTCTCAGTATACAAACTACTGCATCACAGCTGGTCTAAATAGGAAGTAAAACCCTGCCTCTGAAATTGAAACTGAAAAATAGTGGGAGAAGTCTTCACTCAACAGGGCTCAAAATAGTGAGAAAGAAATACAGGCTTTAAAAGTGCAGAGAGAGCTGCTTCTGTGAAAGCTGAATGTATAGTAAAATGGTGTTGTGATGTGCATAAACAGGAGAGCACAAACTGTCATTTATATCTAGTATCTCATTTTATGCTTCCAAAAATGTGTCAGGCATTCCAGTGCAACATTGCATAATGACACTTAAGACTGTGATAGGAAGCTTCACAGCTGAAGTTCTCCAGACTTAAGCTTGGAAACACCAGGACACTTTGCTGAGCTGGAAACAGCTTGACAGATCCAGATGGCTCATTCAACCCTAAGGCTACCACATATAGCCACATGTTCCTACTACAGTGGGAAATTTCACTGGCCAGGGCCTGAGATCAAACTGGCATGACAAAGCTTTTGTCCTCAGAAGAGGTTGGATGTCTGTCAGTAGAGCACCTTGGCTTGTGTTCTTCCTCACTCTGCTGATAAGACACTACCTAGGGAAGTGTTGCTTGGCTTGGGCCAATCCTGGGCAAGGGCATGCATTGCTGTAGGCATGATTGCTGTCACTGCTCAGGTCTGTGGTGTGTTCCTAATGAGTTAGAAGTACAAAGGGACCCTTAGCTCCTTCTACTCAGTTTTTCTGTGTCTACAGAACATGTTACAGTCCAATGTTAATCCAGAATAAAACTGCTGAAGGCCACAGGATCACATCCTTGTAAAACTTGCATTAAGGGGATGCAGTTAATCTCTTGGGGGCCAATTTTAAATTGTGCCTGAGCTGCACTTGGTACTGGATGGTGGGAGAGTAGGATACTACTTTGTGTTCTGGGTCAGGGAAGTAAAGTTTCTGTACAAGCTCACAGAACCACAGAATGTTAGGGGTTGGAAGGGACCTCCAAAGATCATCTAATCCAACCCCCCTGCCACAGCAGGATTCCCTGCACCAGGTTACACAGAAGCTAATGGATACATGCTCTTTTCTATCCTGTTCCTGTCTGCCTGTGGTCTAAGTGACCATGTTGTTAGTCACTGCAGAGAAACCATCTGATATCACTGCTTTTCCTAAGTTCAGTAACCACTCTGTCCCTCCTTGGAATGTAATCATCTCAGTTTTAGCCTCTTGATCGACTCTCTGAGTCTGACCTGTCAGTTTAACTCTCTTTCTTCACCTGCAAAGTTTTGCACCAAGTTATGCCTTTATGTTGGCCCTCAGTTTTTATGCATTCATTCTGCCTTTAATAAATAGACATGCTATTTCCATCTCATAAATGGACTTTTTCCATAACCCATCCACCCACAATCCAGGCCCCAGTCTCAGTGGGGCTCATATACCAAAAAAGACTCACATCAGGAAGACTTATAATCAATTAACTGCCCTCTCCATCACAACACAAGAACAAGATTGAGCTACAACTGATACTGAATTTCTGAGTTCACTGGATTTTAATTTCTCTATTATTGGCCTGCTCTGGACCTCCCAGCAATTTTTTTCTACCTGTGCTTTTCTTTCAGCATGTAAGCTCCCTCTGGTAGCTCTTCTTTTAGCTGTGTCTTATAGAGCACCTGTCATATTAACTCTGACAACAGATGAAAGAAAACACAGGCCAAAAAATGTTTGGATGCAACAACAGGTGTAACTCCATTTGATCCCATAATTACAGAGCAGGAAATGTGTCCAGAGTATGAATAGAGGACTCTCACCATATCACCCCATGATCTCAGAAAACCAAATCTCCTCTTCCAGACTAGAGATACTTAGAGATCTAGAAGAGATATCTCTTGTACCTTGAAGCCCACTAGCCTGCTACCCAACTAAAGGACTTCTTGCAGGTGGCCTCTGACCCTAGCCAAAGATATTCCATTTGCTACAGGGTGTGTATCACTGGGAATTTTCACTAGTCTGATCCTGACCTAAGGGAAATGATGAAATGTGTGCACACCTGGATGCTCATATGGCCCCCTCATCCCTCCTGGCAGACACCTAATTGGCTTGGTTAGGACCAAAGTGGCCAAAATCACTTGTGGTAAACCTGTTCCTTTTCTCACCCCATCTCCAAGAGTTTACATCCAATCAGGCTGGCTTCTTCCAAGCCATCATTGGGAATGGTTCCTTGCCCATGCTACCTCTCTAGTCGAGGCTGGGAATTATTTGGGAGAGTGAAAATTAGTTGGCCAAGCTTAAAACTAAGACAGGGACCTCTCTAACTAACATTCTAAATAACTGAATTCCTATTTGTTGTGCCTCTGTCCTGGCACTGTTACACTTACTACTACAGATGTAGCCCAGGTGGCAGTATTGTCAAATACAATATTCTGGAGCATTATTTTGCTAGCATGCTGTTAAGCAACAAATACACAGAGGCACAGCCAGGCTGGTACTGTTCTGATTGAAATATAAACAAAGATGATAGTAGGAGACTTAAGGTTATTGAGGTTTCCTTTGCAAGAGACCTCTGTGAAAAAAATTAACAGTAAGAAGTCATTGTTTATTTGAGTTGCTTTTGTTTTCCTCTTCACATCCTCTCTCTTTTATTCTTATTTTTTCTCACAGAAAGAAAAAAGTATTCTTGATGGATCTGGCAAAGATCTCTTCATGCCAGTACACTGGCCTCAGCACTAGCCCAAAGTGGATGCTGCTGGAGACATGGCAAATAACATAGATTGCCTTGAATATCTTTCCAACTTCCTGCAATCAGCATTTAAGGTACTTTTTGAGATGGAAGTTAAATCTGGACCTTCATTTTTAATAGCCACCAATGGAGCTATCCTCTATGGATTCATCTAATCTTCTCCAAGATCATTTATCCTGATAGTCTCTACTGTATCCTGTGCCAATGCACCTCACAATTTAATTATGCTTTATTTGAAAAAGAATTTCCTTCTTGCTTGTTTATCAGGAGGCCTGATAATATAATTCGGTGCCACTAGTTCTTTGATTGTGAAAAATAATGGATCATTGATTGCTATTCACTCTGTCTGGATCATTTATATCATTTATATTATATCTCCCATATCCCTGCCTCAGTCCTCTCTTTCCCAAACCCAGGAATCAATCTGTTCAGTATTTTATCATGCCAAAGCCATTCTAAATCTTTCACTGCCCTTCTTACTCTTCTCTGTACATTTTCTGTTACTCTGCTATGCCGTTTTCAGACACAGCAGACAGAAATTCAAACAGCTTTATTGCATGAGGTTTGCCAGTTGTATGAGGTGGTTCTCTGCTTTTCTTCTTTTTCTTTTTTGTTTTTTTTTTCCATATTTTCCTCTGCCCATCTCATAACTCAGAGAATTCATTATTCATATTCAGTTGTGCTCAAGAGAGACAATTTGTTTAGCTTTCCAAACACAAACACATTTCTCTTATATATTAGTCTAATAAATATTGAAGAAATCCAGCATTTTACTTTGCTCAGGTTACTACCAAGATTGCTAAAACCAAACAATCACCCTCCTCATCCTTCAAAGAGCAGGACTGAGGAATTCCTGGTCTCTTGTTTCTATCCAGCCTGTCCACTTTTATATAGCATTGTTCCAGATAGCAGGACTGGGAAACCAGGCTTCACCCATCAGAGAGGGTAGCCAGGCACACAGCATATTAAATCCAAGAGAGGAAGCTGTCTCTGTCCCTCAGGTCCTATCTTAGAAAAAGTAGAAAATGAAATATATTGCAGGGGATCACAGAAGCTGCCAGGGGTCATCTCGGTTTTGGCAGTACCAGCTCCTGCCTCCGAGCTTTTGGCAGCTGAAAACCATCCAGAAAACACAGGGTGCCTTAGGAATATTGTGGTGATCACCCTGAAAGGCTTTGCTGCCCCACAGCAGCCTTTTCTGAGCCAGCCAGGGTTGTTTTGCTCCTTGGAAGCCTTTTTGAGCTGCCTTATCCCTTTTACCCCAGAGATCTGCAAGATCTGCTTCTTTGCCCCTCTTCTTCTGTGTGACCTGGTCTAGGGAATCCTGCTGTGGCAGGGGGGTTGGGCTAGATGATCTTTCCAGGTCCCTTCCAACTCCTAATATTCTCTGATTCTGTGATTCAAGCAATAGATGCAGACAGGTGCTGGATAAGGCTGTGGTGGAGTGGTAAAGCAGATTTACTGAAAGTCATTCTAGAATTTAAATGACTCTGTCTCTCTTTATCAAAATTAACAAATGACTGCAAGCAAAAAGAGTGAACCAGTTGTGTTCAGACAGTTCCATGAGATTGTGTGCTTCAAACAGCCTGGGAAATTCCTAAAAGCTCTTTCTTCCTCCATTTTTCACAGTGGAATGACTATGCCAAGCTCCTGAATGAGCTATTTACCTTTTACTGCTATTCAGGATCTGTGAGAGGAATCCCAAATCTTCTATATTAACAAGTGGGAATATTAAAAAAATATATTAGATTATTATTGTGAATAAATGCTCTTATTCTATGAGCCCAAGACTTCTGGATATATAGAATCATAGAATTGTCAGAGTTGGAAGGGACCTCAGAGATCATCTAGTTCCAACCCCCCTGCCTGGCAGGGACACCAGCCACTAGATCAGGTTGTCCAGGCCCCCATCAAGCCTTGTCTTAAAAGCTTCCAGGGATGAGGCTTCCACAGCCTCTCTGGGCAACCTGTTCCACTCTCTAACCACCCTCACAGTGATGCAACAACTGCCTTTTGTATGTATCCATCCTCCACCTGCTGTGAAAGCTCTTGGAAGGACTTGCAGCTTTCTCCACAGTGGTCACTTGAGGGGGTCCAAGAAGTCTACCTTGGGCCTTGGCAGAGAGTAAAGACAAAATGCAGGTCAGGAACAGTTAGAATGATTTTGCACAGCTGCTTAACTCTGGTGTCAGAGAAGTAAAATGCTTACTGAGTCTATTAAAATTTCTGAAGAAATTAGATGAAAACATACTTAGAAGAAACCATAGTAAAGAAGAATGCCAGGACAAAGTGTAGGACAAAGTCCAGTAGTGTGAGAGGAGCATCCAAGTCAGAAAACTTAGGCTAATGCCTCTAGAAAAACCACACAAAATGTCCCTGGATTTCCTGGGTTTGTAAAGAGAAAACAAGGGAGATTTGTCTTATGGGATGGGTGTAGATATTTAATCATCCTCTTCTTACCTTCTGCATATGCATGAAAAATGGAACAGACATTTAGGAAAAATAAACTGCAGGTAAAATTAAGTCTTTTCAATATATTTCAAATGCACTTTGGGGAAAAGCATTTCTTCTGACTTCTTTAAAATGACTGAGATCTCTAATGATAAACTGTGCTTGACAGAACACAGGTTTTGTAACCTTTCAATTTTCAGGCTAAAACAAGATCTGCTCACACTGTATTTACCTTGCTTTTTGGTAAAAACCAGAACCAGATCTGCAACCATTATTACTACTGCATCATGGCATTCTGTTTTTACAGCTTTGTTTTACAGTTCTGAGCACTATCCCAGTCTTTCAGATGTTCAATACATAAGATATTTTAACATTAGAGAACAACTGCAGTTTTTACACTGATCTACCATGGTAGGAAATATTTAGTATGAAAAACCTTTGACCTCATTGGGATGTGAGGGCAAAGTCAGCAGTTCCACTGAAAACTGAAATGACCTATTGGTAGCTGCAGCCATGAAAACCCTCAATAAGGCCTTTCCACATCAGATGATGAGACTGTATTACCAGAGACAAGATGCATATGAGGTTTTTCTGTGTGTGGAAGGTTGAAAGGAGAGCAGAAGGAAGGCTCAAATATATCCATTTCTACACAAGCCAACTTTGGTGAGGATTTCTGTGAACACTTAAATGCTGGGGTGGTATGATTGACAGCTGATGTTGGTTTTGTTTAGTAAATATGATTACACAACATGTATTATGTAGCTTTTTTTAGCAATTTAAGCAGATATGGATTGCCAGTACCTTTTAAATGAGCCATTTTCAAAAATAGCAATAACTTCAACAAGGTTTCTTCCTAGAAAGGATCACAGGTTTGGAGCAGCTGTAGCAGGCAAAGACTGATGGATCAGGATGCCTCATTTCTTTACCTTGTGTTCTCATTGCCCTGTGGATATTACTGAAGTAATGTTCAGTTGCTCAGATCTACCCCTCAGACTTAATGTATTTTCCAGTGACTGGTGATTAGTTCCTCCAGTGACCCTCATTCCCCTTCCCTCTCCCCTACCCCAGCCACTGCATTGCACTTGCAAAGCAATTCTTGCTTTTTTTATCTGCTTTATCTCATCTTTCTCTTCTTTAACCAGTTCCCTTGTCCCATATCCCTCTGTTTTCCATCTCACAGAATCATAGAATATTAGGAGTTGGAAGGGACCTGGAAAGATCATCTAGTCCAACCCCCCTGCCACAGCAGGATTCCCTACACCAGGTCACACAGAAGCACATCCAGATGGGTTTGGAATCAGTCCAGAGAAGAGATATCTGCTTTATTTTTTTCTTCTTTTCATTTTAACCCTCCCAGTCTTTCCTTTCTCTTCTTCCTCCTCTTCTTTCAAGCTCAGCCTCACCTTACTGAGGTGCAATTAATATGTTACAGGTTAACAATCACCTGTCCATTTTGTGCATGCATGTGTACTCCCAACTATACTCCCTACTGAGGTATTTATACCCCAAGGTCTTTAAAGAATGACTGCAAGCAATTAGAAACAGTAAAGAAACTGTTTTCCCTTCCCATAGCAATTTTCAGGTATGAATTTAAAAATCTCATACTAGAATTAACTTAAAATTAATGAAATTTTTAAGTGAGAGTCTAAAAGGAAAGAAAATTCTATATTTTCACAATAATTCCATACAGTTTTGACCTTTTCCAAAAGTTAAAAGAGATCTGAAGGATCACATATTCAAGCTGGAAAAATGAAACTTCTAAAAATGTCAAAACAAGGTGCTTCAGCTATTGAAATTGTTTCTCCTCCTCCTCCTTACTTAAAAAAAGGAATTTGTCTGGACCTGACCTATAAACAGCTTCAGCTTTCAGTCTGTGTTTTACAAACACAAGTCTTCTACCAGAGACCTCACCACAGAGAGCTTTCTCACTAATGCATTTGTTTAGCACTCTACACAGTGGGTACAGCTCTCCTCAGGTCCCTTCTGGTTGCTCTAGAAACTGTGTAATATATAGCACATATTTCTGTGCTTGCTTAGGATACAGACACACTGACATGTTCCATTTTAAAGCCAATTACACTGAGGCTCAGGTGGACCTTTCTGTTTGTTGGTTGTGACTGTCAGCTATAACCTGTGCAGCTGCTGGGTTAGTTGGACTTTTCCTATGACACAAACAGAAATGATGGTGAGAAAAAATCAATTTTCTGTGTGGCCAGTGAAAATGGAAAGCAAAATGATAAGCTGTGTATTGTGGGGTGGGCAGAATGAACATCTAGGATGTTGCAAAAAGGTGTGCAGATGCTTCACCAGTTCCCAATCCTGAAGTTCACTGGATTGATGTCATCAAAATTTATGATTTTTTCAATTCATTTCCCAAGCATAGGCTTTTCACTGAAGCACCTTGGAGCCTGAGAATCCTTGTCTTCTACTGGTAAAGGAGAGGAGTGGGTACCTGTGGGTTAATCACTGCCCAGCCCACCTCCCCAGGCTCTGCTGGGTGGCTGGGATCCTCACCTCTGCTCCTCAGCTGAGGGCTTAAAGCAAAATGACACTGCCACTGGGCAACCATAAACATTTGCTCTCAGCAAAGATGCTATTTGTTCAGGTCACCCTGCTGTCTGCATTTATGTTTGTAGCTGCTACACTAGGAGAGGGGCAACCTAAATTTCTTCCCCATTTAGGTGTTGCTAATCCTACTTGAGCTACAGAAGGAAAACAGCTTCCAGACCTAGCTCACTACAAGAATTTCTCATTTGAGGTCTGTACATGGGCAAATATCCATGCAGAGCCAAAGTCACTGACATTATGCATGTGGGCTCTTCCTACTCCTGTCTCTGCTATACCCTAAAGGAACTCTGGATGGATGTCAGCCTAGCCTTTCTCTGCCCTGGCAACAAGGCATGGTCAGGACTACATCCAGCTTGTTCTTTGGAGGAACTCATACAACTGACAATAGTGTTCAATAATAATGACTTAGATACCTGATCAAATTTTGATGGTTTAATGTGCTTAAGCATATCAGCTCTGCTGCTGTAACTATCCACCTACCTTTGAGGTAAGTCAGGTTAGTTAAGCCATAGCCTGGGGGTAAAAGTATCTGGAATTATCTCCTATTTGCTAACAGTATAATGGTGCAAACAAGTTCAGTTACCAAGGCTCAGCAGACACATGATCACTGGCTAAGCTACAGCAACCCCCTTTGCTCTGCTAATCACAGGCACAAAATATACAGGGAACTAACACATAATTCAATTTCCAGTTACATTTGGGCAGTATCATTTCCTTGAACAACAATATCTTTCAATTGCAATCCATTTGTTTTTGGGTTTTTTTTGCACAGTCTTACTTGAATAACTATTTAAAGGATCCAAAAGCATTTGCTGTTTGCTGGGATGTTATATACAGTCATGCAGTATTTCAGCCACAGCTGCATTTTCAGGGGAAGGAAGAGAAAGGCTTGTGTAAGAGTCTTCAAGATCACATTACAAATGGAAAACAAATGATTACTTCTTGCTTCTCCACATCTTTGCTTATTCTAGGCCATAAATAGGGCCATCAGAAAGGTCAGAGAGCTGCAAATGGAATATTGAGGTTTTAATTTCTGATGCACTGCTCAAATCAAGCCCAGGCTGGTAGTGACAAACTCATTGGCTGAAAATGAATTAGCAAATTCTGTCAATTCCCACAAGTGACATGTCCACCATGGCAAAACTTCCACCTCTCTTGTCTCAGAATGAAAGGGCAAGGGGAATAAAATAACCTGTCAACTTCTCACCCCATCAGAGTCAAGTCACACCAGCAAGCCAGTACTGGGAGCCTTGCCTCCATGTAACCATTATTCACCCATGCATTGGATATCATTCCTAGGCTGTATGTCTATATATGTTAAGGATATTTGTGTTTCAGAATGCAAAACTGGTTTTATTCTACAAAAACCCATGAATAAGGCCTCCACATTTTTAGCAATTTGGTCTCCCAATAATGGGATTCAAAATAAGTTTAAATGAGTGCTTAATTTCTGCTCTTTGAGGACAATGGCAGTAATTAGTTGTAATGTTTGACTTCCAGTTTCATTTCTTTCCTGCAGCTGTAATGCTTTCTGCATTTGACTGCTGCTTTAGTGATTACCAATGACTTTTATTTTGAAAGCAACATAACTTTCTGTATTCATTCTCTGGTCTCTGAGCAAAAAGCTCATTTGAGCTGAATTATGCAGTCTGTTCATACAAGACCTTCATTTGGTTAAACTTTTTGAGTTACACCAAAGGAAAATGGCAAAGGCACTGAAAACATACCAAGTATTTGCATGTGGCAGGAAGAACCTGGCAACTAAAACTAAATACAGCATAAAGATGTCACCCTAATAAAAATCATATATCAGTGACTTTCTAGCTATTATTTTCTAGCACTGAAAGCATTTAATAGGTTAATGTTGACTGCTGCTCCCTCAGTTCCTATAGGTGGAATCACCTCCCACAGGACATCAGTGCAGATGATCACCTATGGGAGCACCGATGACTATGCTCTGTGCTGTACACACAACTGCAGTCTCTTATTCAAAACAGAATCACAGAATATTAGGAGCTGGAAGGGACCTTTGGAGATCATCTAGTCCAACCCTCCTCCCCAAATAGTCTCTAATAATCTCTGAGAACACCTTATTGTATGCATCCCATTCTTTTGGATTTCTTGAGGAGTTTTTACATCTCTTATTCCTTGATATATAAATGAAGCTGGGTTTGGTTTTGTTGTCATTAGGGGTTTGTTATTTTTGTTTTCTGGGTTTGTTTCTTTTCCTTATTGTTAGAAAATATCAACTCATTGAGACTTAAGGGGTTTTTTTTTTCATGAATGTATCAATTTTGATGAAGGTTTCCTCTTCCAGTCAAAGAGAGAAGGAAATGTGCCTAATTTTGATATTCATTCATCCTAGGAGAAGCAGCTGTCAGCTGTGTCAGGTTTGGGGCTAGAAAGCAAGTCACACAGAATCACAGAATGTTAGGAGTTGGAAGGGACCTGGAAAGATCATCTAGTCCAACCCCACTGCCACAGCAGGATTCCCTAGACCAGTCCCTGACACTCTGATCAAGAGCTTAAAGTACCTTGATGTTCTGGCCTTGATCTTTCCTGGTTTCTTCTGCTGAAGATATTTAAATTAATTTAAATGAGTAAATACTCATTAAGACAGAAGAAGGCTGATTCACAGTCACAGAATGGGTTGGGTTGCAAGGGACCTTTCAAGGTCACCTAGCCCAACCCTCCTGCAGTCAGCAGGGACACCCCCAACTACAGCAGGTTGCTCAGAGCCCAAACCAACCTGATCTGGAATGGTTCCAGAGGTAACAAAGGGTCTTTTGTTCTCCTCTGACACATCAATTGACCCAAAAGGATCTAAAGTGAGAGGTAGGACAGATCCCTGGACCCAGTTCCCTGTGGGGACAGCCTCTTTTGGATGTCAAAAGTCAAATAATGTCAACTGGAATAGAAAAAGCAGGAGGATGTGTTTGTATTTCTTATATTGCCAGCACTGCCCATACTCCAGCTCAGCCTTTCACAGAAAGAGAAAAACTATAAAGAAAACAACAAGAAAAAAATACAATTTAAATACAATACAATTATAAACCAAAAGTTGAGTTTCTGCTGGGTCTGGCTGGGATGGAAATAGCTTTCTTCATGCCAGCCCATACAGAGGAAGAGGAGAAAGGGAAAATGTCTGTGGTTACAGCATTTGTCTTCCTAAGCCACTGTTCTGCATGCTGAAGCCTTGCTTTCCAGGGAGTGGTTGGACACTTGCCTGCAGAGGGCAAGTAATGAATGAATTCATTTGTTTTCTTTGCTTGCACATGCAGCCCTTGCTTTCTCTGTTAAACTATCATTATCTAGGTCCATGAGTGCTCTCACCTTTTATTTTGTCCCTGTCCTGTGGGAGGGGTGAGGAAGCAAGCCTCTGTGTGGGTGTTGGGCTGCTGGATGGGTCAAACCATCCCACAGTTTTGTTGCAGTTCTGGAAACTTGTGATCCTGACAAGTCCTGTCATAGCAAAAACCTGTTTGCTGTTCAAACCAGTACAAGGCAAATGTTCAGTCCTCCCAAATCAGATCAGGAGTCATTTGAATACTCTCAATACCCACTATGAAATTCTCATTTGCACCACCCAAACCCCCAAAAGATGAGGATGTTCTTTTACAGGTCATTCCATAAAGGGGAGAGGGAAGGGCTCTTTTCTCCACAGAACTTCATCTACATTTTTTTTTATGGATAAAAGGGGAATTATCAAGTGACTTCATTCTACCAAGTTCACTTCTGTAGTTTTCTGTCTCCCACATGCTGGTTAACTGCTTCCCTTGATCTTCAGCCCCCTGTTGTCATACATATACAGACACTTGCTCAACATCATGTGCCTTTTTATTAGGAATGATTGCAGCATGTGCTAACTTTAATCTGGTTAGAAATCAGCAGTTGCTAAGCAATAGCAGCTCCAGCTTTAGCCACCAAGAACATACAGAGGGTCCTGGGAAAACTTTCCCTGAAGCCTGAAGAGGAGCACCTTTGTTGCCATCAGTACTGCAGCTAACTACAGCAAGTGATCTGCAGAACTAATTCACAAAAATCACACTTCATAGCAGCACAAATATGTCCATGGACAATGTCCAGGGCAGCATGAGAGGGTTTGCTTTCCCATTTGCTGAGTTCTGGACACATGGAACCAGCCCTGGGTAGACCCAAAAGCTTCTAAAACATCTCCAGATGTTTTCCTCTGTTTGGTTTCTTGCTTCTGAAGCCCTTGCATAAAGCCAAGCAAAACCAAAAAGAAACCTTGGTAACACCAATGCTGCTCACAAAAATAGCCAACATTTTCTGGCTCCTGTTCATGTGAATCAAAATGTTTTATGAAGATATTTCAATTCTAACAAAGCTTTACCAAAACTCAGCAGGAGATAGACATTAATTTTCCCCTAGATCCCTGCCTCTGTTCCTTAGGAGACCTTGCCAGGCAGCATTTGCAGCTCTGGGACAGACTCATCATAGGAGCTACCCAACCTGATAGAATTCTTCTGGTTGAAGAATTTCAAACTTGAGGGGTTTCCTGTTGCATTAGCATTAAATAGAATTGCAATATTCTTCATGAAGTGAAGTTTAATCACTACCATCCAGTCAGAGCTTTTGCTTGTCAAAAAACTTTGTCAAGGAAAAAAGGGAAGACAAAATGCCTCCTGAAACAAAAGAAATAGCAGAATCTTTCTGAAAGAAAACAGAAAAAAGCAGATGAAGAATAATGCTGAATACAAGTGATGATATCTTTTAAAAGGAACCAGTATAGGTCTAAGAACCAAAGAAGCTTTAAGCAATTCTTTAGATATTAATCAACAGAATCTGATGCCTGACATCAGTTTATCTCTTTAAATAACAATATCCCTTTAACAAAGAAGAATGCAATGATGTCCACCTCCTTCCCCAGAGTCAAGAACTGAAAGTAAATGGACACTGATGGATATGAAAGAAATTTGTGCACTTGAATCTACTCTGATCAAAGGAACAGAATATCTTATTCTTAGGTTTCATTTTATTTGCCTAGCTGACTACTTAAAGTAGACATTATCCTTCCTGCTTAATTATTAAAAGCCTAACTGAAGGCAACTGTACAGGCTTTCCAACTTAAACATCAGTTAAAAATCTGAAGGTAAAAAAGAAACTTAACAAAAAAATCATAGAAAAGTAAGGGAGTTTCCCCATTAGTTTTTAGTTTCAGGTATCTTTTAGTGTGGTTATTCCCTGTGGTATACAAAATAACACTTGACCAAAATGAACCTGTCATGTTTTCAATTGGCAATGACTTCTGCTTGCTGAATTAATATGCATTTTGCTGGCTCTGTGTGGGCTAGGAAGTTGCAGTAGGTTGTACTACCACCTGATTTTTGCTTTTCTGCTTTTAATCATGAGCAATAAAAATAGAATTTAGTTTACTACATGTCTGGAGTCCTGAGACTTCTGTCTTCAGATATGCCAACTGTCTTGTTTTGTCCTGGCAAAGTCAACTCTGCAAGAAAAACAAAACAAAGCCCAGAAGATAGCTTTTCAAAACTTAAAAAATCATTTCAATTGTTTTCCAAGTAACTAAGTCAATGGAAAAATAGACTGTGGAGATAATATTCTGCATTAGAAATGACTCACCAGACAAACAGGTCTTTTCTATTGCTGATTTCTTTGATCTCAGAGTATCTTTCAGAGTATCCCTTAATATGAGTCACTGCTTATTTAGGCTTATTTCTGCTGTAACAAAATGTTTACATCCAACTTGCTTTCATTGTGCATCAAAACTAAAACCTAAATAAGATGAAATGCAGTCAATTCATAAATGTTTTTGATTCATCTCCCTTTCTCATTTCTTCATTTTAGTACTCTCTTTCCCTTACTATTCTGGTATTTCTGTGGATAACTCCTCTTCATGAGTCATAGAGGCTGCACTATACCAAATAAATCTGGAACCAGTCTTTTACTTTCTGCACATCACTGTGTTTGCAGTGTATGCTATCTCCCTTCTCTCTCTGGGTCTTCTGTTTGGAGAGTGATCTGATTGCAACTGGAAGCTGATTTTCTGCATTTGTAGGCTGTTTAGTGCAGAAGGGACAAGATGCCACACTTTAGGTGTCATCTCTCTACAGATAACAGCAACAAGGACAAGGCAAAGTCTCAAAGGCAGAGTAAAAAAGGTTAATCATGCTCTGTAAGGTATAGAAATGACAGCTCATGCCCTCACACGAAGGTCAACATTGCTTTAGTTACTTGAAGAGAACCTCATGATAACAAACCTCTCTCTTCAGGGTGATGGGTTCCTTCATTCCTAAAAATTAGTATTAGCTGGTGACAATGACCAAAATGCAAGGAAAGGATGGACAGGAGTCAAACACACCACTGACTGAGTGCTTGAAATGATCAAAAAATAGGAAAGCTGAAGTTCTGTATGGCTGAGCAGTAAGAAAACTGAACAAATATTGTTCCAGGTTTTTCCCAGACCATAGGGTTCAGAGAGGGCACCTGGAATCTGCAGGGGAAGATTGAACTGTTGTCAGGTAGGAATGTGTGGAAGATTCACACACTTCTCAAAAGGAGATCACCTCTGTACAAAGAATCAGACAGGGCAAAAAGCTACCTACCAATTCCCTTTGCAAAGATTTTATTTTCATGGAACTGCTTTTGAGCATGCAAAGAAAGAACACCTACAAGTGTGGAAGAATTAATGAAAAGAAAAGCAGTAAGTAGAAATTCTGAAGCATTGCTCTTGTAGGTGAGTATCAATGGGGCTGGAGGGGTGAACTGCAACAGGACACTACACTGTTTGCTGAAATAAATGGAGAGTCCATATGGTAAGGTTAAGTACAAGGTAATATCTTTACCTTATCTGTGCTGTCATTTCTGCTGCTAGACCTTTCAGCATCCTTTTCCCTAAATTTCTGGTGATAAACATCTCATTTTGATAACCAAAATTAAGTTCAATATTCTAATCTCAGTTTTCAAGAGACAAGTTAGCACTGCCCATGCTTCCAAGGGCATGGCAAGGCTCTGATGCCCTGGTCTTTCCAAGGGAGATGAATTAAAATCCACAATTGCAGATAACTTTCTGGCAAAGGAAAAAGCCACAAACAACAAAAAAAAAGGTGAAGTGGCAGCATCTGGGCAAATGAAAGAAGGCTGTGAATCAGGAATCAGGAACTACTGAGTCCTAATTATTGGTTGTGCTGCTCTGCTGATTTGAAACCTTGGGCAAGTGACAGACTTTCTGCTTGGGCTTCTTAAACTCTGCAATGTGAACTGCAGCTGTGCTCTTCAAAGACAGCTCATGAGTTTCTATTTCTAAGTGTGTTCAGGCCTTCTTTGCCAAAGTGGCTGCAATGGGCTCACAGAGAGCAGCACTGAGATGGTGTGGAGTGTGCAATGGTCCTGGAAAGGCTGTGGGTCCATCCTCCTGTTCTTGTACCACTGCTTGCTGCCTGCACTGCAGCCAGGGCAGCAGCTGTGCTCCCACAGACTGAGACAGCTCATGCCCTCACACCTCTCCTTACTTCTGCCTGCCCCTCTCCAGCTTGCAGGCTCATAAATGTCATGATTAAGTAAGATGGTTGTAAAATGTAATAGGAAGCAAGTATTAGTTACGAACTGTTTAAATGTTGGTGTCCCAGATGCTAAAAAACACATTCTAGGCATCCTAGCATACTGTAACAGCTCCTTCAACACCAGTAGTGAAAGAAACTTCAATTCTGTTCAATTATTTTGGATACAGAATTTTATTTCACCCTTATGGGCTATTTATAGATCAGAATAGCTAGCTGGAGAATTTCAAACATACAGGAAGAGATGCTGTCAGTAATAAAGACACTGCAATGTAAAGACTAGCTTCAACAAACAGGCACCAAAATCCATTGGTAGCTGCACCAACTCAGCAACATCTGAAGAAAAAGAAGTCATGTGCAAAACAAAACAAGAGAATGAAAGAAGGGAAACAATCTGCTTTTCATGTAATTGTAGTAATTTTAAGAGAAGGTGGCAACACAACTGTTAAGAACACTGCTATTCATCTAATCAATATTTTGCTACAGAAGTTAATTGCTTTCCTTTGACTAGGCTACCTGCATGCAACTCTTTGAGTTTAGTTTTTGTATTTGCTGTCATAATTTCAGTTTTCACTGAAGTCAATGGAGAAAGAGATTTTCAGCAGACTTAAAGATGAGTTATTCCTATAGCAAAAAATAATGAGAAGAAATCTGGCTAGAGAATGTATTCAGATACAGTACAAAAATACATGTGTTACCTCTAGAAGTCATTATGCACAGTGCTATGGAATAACAAGCTCATATTTCACTGTCCTAGCAGAGATGGAGGGAAATAGGCAAACATAAATTTATTGAGTTAGCCTCTATTTTCATGTAAGAATCACTCACATTTAGACTGTATTTAATATAATTATATGTGCTCTTGTTACTCCTACACTCCAGTCCTATCCTGCTCAAGGCAATATCTAAAGTTTGTTTCCATGGCACCATTTACCTTCCCATGCCACTTCTTCTTTCTGAATTACTCTACCAATACTGAGTTATCCTCATCAGCTGTGGGAAGGTGGAAACAAAGCAAACTGAACTGGATTTCTGGAGTTCTTGGATCAGTGTTGAGTAACACAGAACACAGTAAATGACAGCAGCCACAAAGAACTTGGAGCTCTCTTTCTTCCCTCTTCCTTTCCTGCTTCCTCTGTCTTCCTCTCCATCCTAATGACACCTTCCTCAGACTCCCTACTTAGGGAAATTTATTTCTGATGCACCATTTCATGTAATACATGGTGATTGCATCTAAATAATCCTAAAACTAAGAAACAGTAGGTGTGCTGATCATTTTAATTCTTATGGTTAGGAACTATTCCTGCTGATACCAAAGTCCAAGTAATTGATAGTAGAGAAGTGCTGAGTCTTTTGGAAATACCTAACTGTAATGATTTTAATAGTAAATATTTTTTATTCAATGTGTAAAAGCCAGCTACTTGTTACTATTAAAATGCTAAAATGATCTTGGCCAGTGGTTCTTTGATGACTATCACTTGAACTATTAAAATGTTAAAATGATCTTGGCCAGTGGTTCTTTGATGACTAGCACTTGAAGTATTTAAAGGATTTATATGTGAGACTTATGTGTTTCATCACAAAAACCAGCTGATGTCATATTTTTAACAAAAGCCCAGTTTAGGCTGACTGATTTTCATTGCCCTTGAATTGCAAGTTAATTTCTTGCTCAAATGATTTTTTAATTCCTAAAATGACATTGTTACAAGCATCTGACTGCAACTGGGCAAATGGTGGTATCCTGACCTATTTATAATACTTTTCAACCATATTCTAATGTGTCATCTCTATAGGCTATGTAGCTCTGAAAAATATGACAGAATAACATCCTCCCAGTGCACACTCTTTCAGTTACTTTACCAGGAAATGGTCTGAAGAGTTAGCATATTCAGAAATAGATGTATTTTATGCCATTTAGCAACAGGAATAGACAATTATCATATGGACAGCTCCCCTCAGAATATATTTGCCTTCAGCAATTTATGCTTTCTATAATGAGGATCCTGGCCATTTTATTACCTTTGGCACAATGCACTTACAATAGTCAGAGACTGGAGAACAACATAAGAGAAATACTCTGCCATTAATGGTGTAACTCTTCCCTGCTACATTCAGACCTCAGCTGTGCTAAAGAAATCAAGCAGTTCTCCCTCTTCCTTCTTAACATTCATTTATTAGATTTTTCTTCTTACTTTCCACAAAAAAACCCAAAAAACATCATGTTGGCATGTGAAAAACATTATTCACCTGGGGATAAAGACAGCCTGTGCTAAATTACATACTGTTCCAAAATGCAACCTCCAGTTCTTTCTTTTGGTTGGCCTTCTTGCCTTTTCTTCTCTAATAGAAAAGGAAGACTTTAAGCTATGGAGACAAAAAGGGTCTCAGAAACTTTCTGTGTGATGGTCTCCTTTCCTACAGGCATTCATTACTACCTGCTTCATCTCTATGTACAGCTCTGTATACACTGGCATTACGTCCCTGAAGTTCACCTTTGGTCAGAATTGATGATGTTCATCAATGATGATGATATCAGACATGGGATACCAGAATGTAAGCAATCATTTTGACAAAGACTTCCCATTCCAAACTTAGATAATTCACTTTCAGGGCTAGATTTACAAGGGGGTCCAGATTCTCAAATATTGCATGACTACATACATACCTTATATAAATGCTGCCTACCCATCTCAGCAGGATCTATCCATCTTTCTACCTAATTAGGAGTCCAAAACTTCAGATCTTGGATCTGAACTATGTTACTATCTCTAATGTTCCCTCAGAACCATACATTTTGTTCATCTTGAATGGACTGTACTAAACAGTAAGGAGGAAGAACTTAAGCTCCCTCACAAGATGCAAGGTAGGCATTTCTTTCACCTATTTAATCTACTCTCACAAACTCAATTTCTAATGGTCTGAACTGAGCAGCCCCCTCAAAGTACCTATGAAATTTTCTATCATAATCTGTAAATGTACTAAATATTACCCAACAATTATTCTTCAGTGAACCAAGAAATAAATAATGATTATAAAAATACCTTTCTCTAATATGTACCTCTCTCTTCATCAGTACACCTTGGATTTCTTGATGGGATAGTGCATGTCATCATTCACAATTTAAGAACTGGGAAACACTAAAGTAAGGGCTTTTTTGCTGGAAGTCATGCCACAGGCTACTTTAATAACTAGGTCTCTTGAATCAGTGGTTAATGCACTATTCAGATAAGCTATGAACACAAAACAACTGTTAAAGACAGAAGCAATGAGCCAGTTGCTATTCACAGACTAATAAACAGTCTCTAGTTATTTCTCTTTTTGAACAGACAAATTACACAAAAGGATTTACTCTTGCTCTTTTGTGCCAAGTGGAAACCTGAGATTTGGGATGCTTTCCATTGAGATGAAAAAGAAGCAGAGGGAAACTCAGTTAAAGTAATTTGGTGTCCCAAATCCCTTTCACATCCCATCTGAGACACACAGTATTCAGACATTTAAAGGAAACCCAAAGGAGAGAGTTGAGCTCAAGAAGTGTCTGTGTCTTGTGTTTCCACAGAAACAATTTGGCTCATTCAATGTATGAATAGTTATTTATAATCACACATGTGTTCACTTGTTCATCCTGCACAGCTTATGTTGTAAGATATGAAAAGCAATTAGCATGGTGATGAGCCTGAGCTAATAAGCCCTTTGTGAGGGTGGGTATACTAGCTTAGGGTCAGCATGCTGGTAGCCACATTCAAGTGGCTTTCATTTGCCCTTCAGTAGGACAGAGCAATCTTTTGTCTATCTAGAAAATAGTCTTTTAGAACCAGAATCAAGAGCTGGTTCCCTCTGCTTCACACAAAGTTTCTGATTATATTGCAGTCAACAACAGCTCCTCCAGGCTGGTGTTTCCAGATGTTTTGCTGCAGCTGCAGAACCCTTGAGCACAGGGTACAAATAAACAAGTGTACTGAGTAAGCCACATAAAGCTGTAGTCTACAATTGCTGCTCTGCAGCCAGTAGTTACAAAATTAGTTTAAAGGTGGCTCAGAAATCAGTGTATGTGGTTTGCAGAGACATTAGAATAGTATACATCTACAGAGTAAGCCTCATTCTGAACATTTAGTATCTGGATACAGCATCCAAATGACTACTTCAATATGCCACTCTGAATTTTGATAAGGTGATTAGTCTTGGCTGACTACTTCAAAGAGTTACTACCCTTTGAAGTGCTTTTGAGCTTTTGCACAAATCTCTGTAAAACACACATTACAGCCATTTCCAGGAACCACAGGAAGATAACCTACACCAACTATGTCTTGAAAGCTCAAATCCACCTTTGGACATAAAAACACAGCTCTTGCTGAAGTCAGAGAGTTGCATATGGTCCTCACACTAATCAAAGGAAAAGTTTACTGACCTTGAGCCTGCTATTGCACACACTTCTAAAGCTCCACCCTGACTATGTATAACCTATTTTCTATCCCCTCAACAAATAACATTAAAAAACTTCCAAAATTATGACACAGCACAGAGCTGTCACAGCCAGTCTCTAAACAGCACAGCCTAAATAAGCCTGAAACAGCACAGCTTTCTAAAATGTCTGTATTAAAATGACATATGTACCTGCTTACATGTAGAAAAGTACCATACAGCTATGACCTGAAACTATGAAGATGCATGTTTGGATAACCCTCAGTGACAATGGGAAGACATTCCACTACTGCCTTCAACTGTTTCCTCTGCTGCTCCCAGCAGGCTGCCACTTTACCTGAATCTGCAGGAATCCCACCAAGGAAGCAATTACCTTGACTGACTCTAAATGCAGCAGATCACAGAACCACAGAATGTCAGGGGTTGGAAGGGACCTGGAATAATCATCTAGTCCAACCCCCCTGCCAGAGCAGGATTCCCTAGATCAGGTCACAACAAAACTTCCCTGACCAGGAACTGAACCCAGGCCACAGTGGTGAGACTGCTGAATCCCAACCAGGAGACCACCTTTCTCAGACAGCATCTTCCACACAAGGCATGGCAGAAGAACAAAGCTGTTCAGTGTTTGTCAACAGGAGATGGACTACAGAGAACTTGCAGCTATGAGGATGTTCCTTCAAATTGAGAAAAATCAAAACTTCAAAGCAGCTGGTGGGCAATAGCACCAGTAAAGTGCAGTTTCTCATTACTCTTCTTATGACAGCTCTTTCTTCCTTTTCTCCCCAAATTCTCCCAATCATACATGCACATATTTAAACTTTCTTAATACATTCAATGGACTAAATCCACCAAAATTTGCATATTCAGTAGAAAAAAAAATTCTCAGATTAACAATCAACTGTGAAGCCTAGCTAGCCAACCTCTTCTCCCTCATAAAAAAAGTCTTTTTAAAATGAGGCTTGGGGCTTAATTTTCATCTTCATTGGATCAAAATCAAAACTTTTCCAAATTTTTCATGAGAAGATGAGATGTGAACACTGCTATTAAAGAACAACCAAAAGTCAAGTGATCAGAGGCCCTACCTGGTGCCTATACACTGCTTACATCTCTCAATGACATCTGAGTACTCTAACCACCAAGTTAATGTTATTTTCTCTCCAGTTGAAGCTGTTTCATCTTGTTTAAATAATTAAACATCCAGCAACTCTTGAAGAGTGTTTCTCTCTAATTCAGTGACCAGGGCATTTGTCTGGCAAATTGACCCATTGATCTGAAAAGAAAGTATTTTGCAAAAACATTTGTAGTCAATTCATCCCTAACCAAAAAAGCAGAATGTTAGTTTATTTCCTCATCCCTGGATCAATTCTCTCAATAGCCACCTATGTCCTCCAGCACTGGCTGCTGCTTGTCACAGTGCTGGTAAGCTAGCAATTCTCTATGAAGCACATTTGCAAAGTGTAACAAAACATTTGCCTAACATAAAATGGGCTTAACATTTTATATATAATACAAAATGGCTTTAAAGCAATTACTTCTGAAAATCTTGTTATGATTGGGTTTGAAAATGGGCTAAGGAAGAGATATATATATATATATGATATATATTCAGATGCACTGTGCACACTTTACAGACTTCTGTACAGTTGCTTGGTGTACATTTATAAAGTCTGTATATAGTTTCCATCTCTCACTTGGTACCAAGCACCAAAAACCTAATTTTGAGGGGTATGCAGAATGTTTCAGCAGAGAAACCCATTAGACCTGCAGGGCTTCCATATGGTGGAGTTGTGGGTCATGAAATTTGTTCTCTGCTCCTGCAGCAGGTGCTGCCATATTTAATCCCTTTATGAACTTCATTAAGGAGGAAAAATACCAGATATACTGTAAGAATCACATCTCTGCAGTAAGAGAAAAAGCTTGTTAGAGGACTGCCAACCTGCTCCTAGTCGAATCAATGTGCTGAATGAAGAGTAGTCCTGGCCTAGGCTACCTCTGCCAGCTTCCCTTAAATGTCTCTGCCCAAAGTGCAAAACTGTAAAAAAGCAAGAGCTCACATTTATACCATCACAAAGTCTACCTGCTTCCAACATTTTTATCTGAAAACTCATAAAGAAGATTGAGGTAGACATTCAGATATTGTTCCAATTTCCTCCAGAGGATTTAACTGTTAGCACAGTTGTTGGATGTGCTGAAGCCTTCCCAGCTGGCCTCTCCTCAGGCAACAACTGGACATGTGTTTGTGCCCTGTCTTCAGGACATTTTGGATGAGACAGCACTGTCCTCAGCCACTTACTGTGGCACATGTTACTTACTAAAATGGATTCAGTGGAAGAGGTTAAGTAGCTGCAGCTGACAACATTTGCAGGGAAGAATCCAGTTCAGGATTGCCAACAGGCTGCTTTATTACCTGGTTATTGTAGCTTGTTTTCAAGAGCTGCTTCCTATGTGTTTGGAAAGAACCTGGTGCTGACAGCTCTGGAAAGACCCTAGGGCAGTCAACCCTTCCTCCTGCCCTTCTCCTTCCTCCAGAGGGGCAAAGCTGTCACATAAGGCCACTGCTGAACAGAAGGGTCTTCATCATCCAGGCTTCAGCTCTCCCACTTTCTGCCCCCCATGCTACAGCAAGGACAAACTGGAACATGCTACAGAAAATACTGAAACAAAGTTAAAGTATGCAGCCCTAAAAAGTCTATTAAAAGTCCACACCTGACAGCCTGGATAGATTTTATAAACATCTCCCTATTATTTTTTCCCTGTGCTGGCTGCTGGTTTGTTTTCCTCTGTGCAGTTGTTTGGGAAATGGCACGAGGCTGGAGCAGTGAAGTGGTTGCCATGGAGAGAAGCTCCAGTTTCTACTTTATTTATTTCATTTCTTTCTGAATGGCAGTGTGCTGCAGTATGTCAAATCTGCAGGACTTGCTAGCACACTGCATACCACCATCCTGGGGCTGTATTTAAGCATAGTCTGTCTTTTGAAAAGCACAGGAAAAAGCTCAGCCTCATTTGCACCTGATTGCATTTCCCTGGTGCCTCACAAGGGAAATGTCCAGTGCAGCAGAATTAACACTTGCCTCAATTAAATCACGTTTTTAACCTGATAGAAAGGCACCTTATGCTGGTGCTGTTAAATATGCAATTTCAATGAGACTTTCAGAAGTGAGTGGAGCAAGGTATTTTAATCCCTCTTTTATTTATTTATATAGCAACTAAAATCACATAGAAACCTTCCTGCCTCCATGAAAAAGGACAGAACCTGGACAGCAAAGTTTACAAGTAATTAGCAATGAAAGATGCTATTGAATTTTATCCTTCATCCTTACAGTAAATCTTGTCATGCTGAAGTGACAGAGGAGAAGCACACAAATATCTGAAGGTCATTTTTCTTTGAGACTCATCAAATCTAATGACAATAAAGCAGTGTGCAATTGTTAGTTAGAAAATAGTCTAAGGGATAATGAATCTCTTCGTCCCTCTCTCACCCCCCTTCAAGTTTTTGAAGCTTTTAAAATGGTCATTATATGAAACTAAAACCCACAAGAAGAGTGAATCTGTATTTGCAACCATTGTTGTTAAACAAAAAGGGAATAAAATATTTTCTTTAATGATACAGATTGTGAAGAAGCTAAGGCTGTGGACATGGGAGGCAGACTTTGATCTCTCTGGATATTATAATTTGCACTCTTTTATATAGGAAACAAATATAGCTTTTCTATATCTATTCCATGATAAAAATGAGTTAAATTAAAAGACTTAACAGGAATATAGTGCACTGGGACTAAGTAGAGGACTTAAAACTCTGCTTCTGTCACTTGGCAAACTCAACTGTTGTACCTGATCCAGTGCTTTGTGCATTCTCTGCTGCCTGGGAAAACAGGCACTCAAAGCAGCTGTGGAAGCTCTGCAGGCCAAGTATTTTGTTTTTGTTCTTATTTCCCATCCATTATATACTGCCAAGTTGCTCTGACAGTGCTAACTATCTTTTAATTGGTTTGGTAGGTATTATAGAGTTGAGTATTATGCACTGTTGATTCATTAAGCCAGCTCATATCTGTATTTAAATACAAATCTAAGAAACAAGATTAAGTTTTGGCTTTTTCTACAAGATGAAATAAAGGGATAATCAAAGGATAAAACAATAGAAAAAGACCATTGTCTTAGCTATAAAGGGATAGAAATTAATAGATAAGCTCTGACTGGCAACTCTGCACTATGAGAGTTCTTTAACAATCCATACACTTAACTGTACTATAGAATTAACTGCAAAGTAATACCTTTCATTAGCACAATATGTATTTACATTATGTCAAAGAAGTAATATCAAGAGTTTATTGTTGTGAGATCCTAACCCAACAAGGCCATATGGAAGAGTAGGTCAATAATTCAGTACTAGAAATGTTAAGTTTGAACTTTCCAGAAACTTGCAGATGAGTCTTGCAGAACTGAATCAAGCATATAGCAGAGAAAAGACCCTGGAAGAGTTAGCCAACAAAATGCCAGCTGTAATGATGTTGGAGACTACAAAAGAAAAGAAACCCTCTTAATGCATATGAATGTTTTATTATACTGTCACTTGGTGTGACCTCAATTTTAGAAATGAGATACTAGATCCAGGCAGCTTTAAATATGGACATCAGTAGAATCAGCCCTAAGAGAGGCAGAGAAATAATCCAGCATCTTCTGTTCTTCACTGATAGCTTCTTGATTGGTCAGAAAATTCCCTAAGGTAGTTACTGCTGGAGAACTAGTCTTCTGAATCCTCCTGAATCTCTACCATCCTTACAAACCAGGCAGCTGATTTCTGTTTAAACCTTCTCTAGGGCTTGATAACTCCTGATAACACCCGTTGGCAGCATGGGGTGCAGTACAAAGCTCTGTCATGCAACAGGCAGGAATCCTAACCCCTGGCAGCATCACATGCCCTTTCCATTCCCACTCTGAATTCCCCAGTACAAGGCCCTTCCCGATGCCTCCCGCTTCAGAGGCAGGCACGGAGAACTGTGTCCTGGTTTGGGTTAGAACAGAACTGGTTCTGTTCAGTGATTTTACTTTTTAGCTGAAGCTCCTCTAAGAAACTGCACTTTCTGAAACTAACAGCATGTTTTCACAGACACTGCCAGCTTCTAGCAGTGATAAGGTCTAATGTTTAGATTTACTGCCGGGGATTGGTATGCAAAGCAAGGTCACTGCTAAATCTTGTGTCTCCTGTTGGGGGGTGCAGGGTGAAGGCTGCACCTTCAGGGAGGAGCAGACAGGGCAGATGACTCTAAATTGACCAACTAAAGTATTCCATCCCATATATGTCATATTCGATATATAAACTGGGGATCAGACCCCCCTTGCTAGATCTTTCCTTGCTAGATCTTTCCTTATTGGAGTTTTCCTTGTTAGTTTTTCTTTCCCTTGCTGGAGTTTTTCCCTTGCTAGATTTCTCTTGGGGGATTCTGATTCCTGATTCCCTTGTGAGATTTCCCTTTCCTGATTCCCAGATTGCTGGATTGTTTTCCTGTGCTTCAGTGATCCCTAAGTTCCTGCATCCAGTACCAGGATTCAGCTCCTGAGCCTGACTCCCATCTGCTGCTGAGGTCTACTGCCACAGTATCAGTGGTGACATAGTTACCGTCGAGGGGGGTTTGGGTTCAGTATTGGGTTCTGTACATATTTGTATATATTTCATTTAACATTATTGTTATTACTACAGTAGTTTTCTTTTCCAATCCACAAGTCTCTCTGTCTCTCTCTTATCCCCTTTCCCTTCCCGTGGCGGGGAGGCCGAGGGGGGTAAGGGGGAAGCGTCTGTCATTGGGTTGGTGGTCAGCCCAGCCTCGACCCTCGACAAACTGGAAGGTGACACTCACCACCTGTGGAGTGGAGCTGGCTGGTCTCCTGCCAGGGACTGCCATTTGGGGGACTCTGTCCTGAATTTAGTGGCATGCAGGATATTGACAGTAAAATTCACCACACCATGAAATAGCCCTAGCTTCAGTTTTTCCTTATTTACTTTAACCTTTCCGAAGTAGAGCCTAACATTTGATTTCTCTCTGCTGTGCTTACAAAGCCCAGCAGTGTGCAACCAGCTGCAAAACACACTGAACTGTTTGAAATTGCAAACAGAAGGTTTTTAGGCTTTCCTTGTACAAGTTGCTACAGCAGGTGACATGTCTGCTTAAAAGAACATCAGTAGACTCAAACACATTTATTTTTTTAAGGTGGGGCTTTTCTTTTCCTTCTCCCTGATAGCAGAGTGGCATCCACCTTGGCTGTCAGAAGTAGACTGTCTTGCTGAAGTCTGTGCTGTTGCAGACTAGCAAGTTGACAAGGGTTAAATACATCAGCCACTCTATTCAAGAAAGAAACAGGAGTGAAAAATGCAACTTCTAAGACCAACCTGTGCTCTGGGCAAAACACTCCTATCAATCATTAAGGACAACAGGATCTGCTTCTTAGAGAATGACAGGCAGAAAATAAAATCCCAAACTCCAACTAATATTTATTTGCCAAGCAAATCCAAGTGAATTCTCTGAAAGGATGACCAAGGAAATAGAGGACAGAAAGGTGAGGAGAGCAATCTGTATGTATTTCACTGAGGCATTTGATAAGCTGTCAAATCAGAAATTGGTGGGGAAATGAGAAGACAGGAACAAGCACTATATTGACATCATTGATTAAAAGCTGGCAGCCAGCCCAAACCAGTATTAAGTATTGAAGGCAACTAGTTAAAGGGTGGAGAGGCAGTGGTCTTGACACTGGCACATCCCAAAATCAGGGTTCATCCTGAAATGGTTTTATTGTATTTTAAATATGATTTCTTAGGATTTATTTCAAAGGAATAAAGAAACAGATGAAGCAAAACCTTAGAAAGGAGGACTTCTAACTTCTATGATGGCTTCTGCAACTGAGAAAAGTATCTACACTCCACATGTATTTATTTCCTCTGTGTTTTTATTTAATAACATTATTCATTCTCACATTGCAGAAGAAATTCTCTCTGAAGATGATATAAAAAGGCTAGAAAAAAAGGGGAAAATATCTGTCTTTTGAATTCAGCAAAACCAAAAAACAGGTTATTGAAAATTATTTTTATGACTTAGGATCAAGATCATGCTGCAGAAAACACTTGGGAGGACAAACAGTAAACTCTCTTTCACTGAAGTAAATGGAAACCCCACACTTTGGTCTTAATAAAACACACAAACCCAGATTTTATACCTGCTCCCTAGGCACAGACATCCTAAAGTAAAGGATGTGGGGAACTAAAGGTAGTGGGGAACATGGCATGTCTGGAAAGGTACCTGAAATCCAAAGTGCAACATGAAGACAAACTCAGAATTTGTTCCAATTTGAAGCAGAAAGAAATGAAGTGAAGAAGCAGGAGACACCTTTGAGATTCAAACTAAAGGACATTTCTACAAAGCCTCTTTCACTTCTCTTGCTTTGTGTATGACTCTCTATTTAATTCTGTGCAATTGCAGCATTTCAGGTTTTTAAAAGATGTTCACATCCCAGGATCAGATCTTTTATGACCTGTCAGTTTTTTTAATAACTTATCTTCAGTCTACATTCAGACTTCAACTAAACTGGGAAACCTAAAAAAGATTAAAACAATTGTGACAGTCTAAAGCAAAGAAGTGCACTTGCCTAAAACAAATATCTTCATTTTTTCCTATCTTGTTATTAATAATACATGTATAAAACATATTAAGAACTACAAAACACAAACATGTCATACTTCTTTCTCTGCTGCAGTGCTGGAAGTAACTGATAGCTCATGAATAACAGCTTCAAAAGCTGTGTGAAGATTCACTTCCAACTGCCTCAGCAATACAGAGCTTTAATCCAACCTCAAAATTACAGGTTTACAGAGGTATTCATTAAAGTAAAATTTAATCAATATCCTAAAAGACTCAGAGAAAATATAATTGTAATGTGCCTTTGTACAACTGAAGACAATGGACATGTTCATGACAGGAGCCAGGGAATTACAGGCTAGTCAGCCTCACACCAACCCAGAAATGGTCATGGGAAAGGGTAATCATGGACAACATCTCTAAGCCCATGGAAGACAAGCAGGTGATCAGGAGTAGTCAGCATGTACTCATCAAAGGGAAATCATGCTTAAAGAACCTGATTGCCTTCTATGATGGGATAAGTGCCTGGAGAGATGAGAGGAGAGCAGTGGATGTTGTCTACCTGGACCTCAGCAAGGCTTTTGCTTGTCTCTCAGGATATTCTCATTGGCAAACTCAGGAAGTGTGGGCTACATGAGTGGACAGTAAGGTGGACAGAAACCTGGGTGAATGGCTTGTCCTAAAGGGTTTTTATCAGTAGCATGAAGTCTAGCTGGAGACCTGGTGTCTCCTAAGAGTCAATACAGGGGCAGTATTGTTCAATTTATGCATCACTGATCTGGATGAAGGAACAGAATTGCCTCCTCAGCAAGTTTCCTGCTGATATAAATAAAACTGGGGGGAGTAGCTGATACCCCAGATTTCTGTGCAGCCATCCAGAAGGATGCTGATAGGCTGGAGAGATGGGCAGAAAGGAACCTTCTGAAATTCAACCGTTTCCCAGGTTCCTGCACCTGGGAAGGATAACCCCATGCACCAATACAGGCTGGGGCTGACCTAGAAAGTGAATCTGCAGAGAAGGACCTGGGGTCCAGGTGAACAACAGGTTGCTCAGGAACCAGTAATGTGCTGTTGTGACCAAGAAGGCCAATGGTATCCTGGGCTGCATTGTCAAGAGCATTGCCAGTGGGTCAAGGGAGGTGATCCTGCTCCACTGCTGAGCCTTGGTGAGCCCCCACCTGGAGTACTGTGCTCAGTTGTGAACTCCTCAGTAAAAGAGAGACACAGAGTTCCTGGACAGAGTCCAGTGAAGAGCTACAAAGCTGATTAGGAGGCTGGAGCATCTCCCTTATGAGGAAAGGCTGAAGGAGCTGAGCTAGTTTAGCCTGGAGAAGAGGAACCTGAGAGGTAACCTTTTCAAAGTATATAAGTATCTTCAGGGAGGGTATCAAGAGGATGGAGCCAGGCTCTCCTCAACAGTGCCAAGCAATAAGAGGCAATGGGCATAAACTGGAACACAAGAAGTTCCACCTAAACATGAGGAAGAACTTATTTACTGTGAGGATGACAGAGCATTGGCCCAGGCTGCCTGGAGAGGTTCTGGAGTCTCCTTCCCTGGAGACATTAAAAAAAACATCTGGACACAATCCTGAGTAATGTGCCCTGGTAGAGCAGGGAGGTTGGACTAGATGACCTCTGGTGGTTCCTTCCAACCTGAACCATTCTGGGATTCTGTAATAGAGAAATTTCCAAAGCTGCTTTATGACAGTATGTAGAAGTCATTAGATTATGAAAAATGTGATCTTTTCCTCCCCTCCTTTATTTTTTCCACAACTGAATGTGAGGAATGGAGTCATGTGGAGCTACTGCAAGCTAAACAGTCATCAGCAGCAACACAAAAGCTATTTCTGCTTTTAAAACCAAGGAAGAACTGATAAATCTCCCAGAGTAAAATTGGCAATGTTGGGCAGGTAATGGTACTGATTATATTCTTTGGTTGGTTTGTACTACTGTTATTGAGCTTGCCTTTTCTGACTGGCAGCAGGGAAGAAGGAGAGAGGCAGCTTTTTCCATGACCATATAGTGCCCTTATTATTAGTTCATGACAGCCTTGACTGTTAGCCAGGCTGCTGCATGTACTCACTCCTAAATTCCCTCAACTCAGGGCAGCTGTAATCACCTACACTTAATACAGAATTTCTCCAAGCAAGCAGTACCTTCCAACACTCCTCAGCCATGACAGTGCTTCTTAACAGGAACAATTCCAAACAGTGAAGAAAAAGCAACTGCAACTCCTGAAAAAATGACTTAATACCAAAACTAAAGTAGACTGTGTTATTGACCTGATCTGTCTGTGTGTGCTTATGAGGCCTTAGGAAAAGAATATCAGAGTGTATGCACAAGTATCTTGCCAGTAATAGTAACAAGTCACACAAAGACAACTGAGTAATTCAGCTTGCTTGCTGGTGTAGAAAGCTGGATGGAGTTGACCAAATGAATATGAGGATTGAGCTCAAATCATTACAAAAGCTGTTTCAGAGAAATTCCTCTTTTCATGTGACTCCTTCACCTTCCTGTACAAAGTGCACTGGGAAGCTCATAGTTCATGAAAGGCTTTCTGAAAGACAATTAAAAGTAACAATGTAAGAAGCAGCTTAAGCAAATACTAGACCTGATGAAAAGCTTTGAGGTACCTTTATTTTAAATAAAGTGCATCTGTTTTACAAAATGTTAGCCTAATCATTCTAGTCAGATTCTGTTTGGGGTTTATATATATTTTAGGGTGTTTCCAGCTGGAATACCTCTTTTGAAAACTTAATCCTAACCCTAAAAGAATTAATAGTACTCCTTCTCCAAAACACAGCAGGGCTTTAGGAACCACACCATATTGGCCTTAACCCATAAAGGTAAATGCTTATATGTGACTTAAAACTTCCAGAAACATCTTTAATCCTGTATTACTTGAAAAACTTTGAATTTCTAGGTGAATGCATACAAGCACATATTTTTTTTTTTGAAAGGCAGATCATATTTTTCTAGATTTTTATGAAAGACATTATGCTATAGGACTGAAATCTGCTGTGAGCAAGTTTCCAATTTGATGAGAAAAGGGAAAAAACACTCCCCAAAACAGCTAAGGTAGCCACAGGGCAAAACTGTTGTTCTTGAATATTTCTCAGAGCATCAGAGCTTATCTTTGTGTGCATGTATCTATATCTCTTTAGTGGTTTTAATATAATACCTCTATACTATAATACACTGTCTACTATGTCTGCACTAAAAGATGGGTGGATGGTTCAGGGCAAGGACCCAAATCTACCCTGATACTTTTTATAATGTGTATTTCAAGTATCCCACCTTTGCAAAATCCTTTTGAGTCTCTTGCTTGGGAACCTGGCCTAAATTCTCTATGTGGTGAGTAGTATCATGGATACTTGTAGTCAAATCTTGTACATTTAGCAAAATGTTACAGGTTAAGGTTTAAACTACAGCTGTTCATACATAAGATGCTTCCTTAATACTCTACTCTGCTGCTCTTCTAACCAATGCCTCAGTAATGTAAGCACATTTGTTGAACATCAGCTTGGGAGTTCAGTGAGTCTCATTTAAAACCTAGGTTTTCATTGATTTCAGCATTCTTAGGATCAGGCCTGCAGAAATTTAGCCATATCATACTGCTTCTAGAAATAATCACTTATCAGTCCATCTGGAACAGTACTCAAATGCAGAAGATGATAACATCTGTATCTGAAATACCTAATTCCAAAGACACTTTGAACTGAAGTTGAAACAGCTGCATAGCCAGAAACATCATAGTATGCTGACTAAATACTAATCATCTCCTGGAAACATAATTTTCAGTGAGAATAACACAAATGCATTATTAGCATAATTAATCCCTATTTATATATCCATAGCTATGAGTTTGGATAGGTGGACTATCCATTCTTATGGTGGTTGGAAAATCAGCTGCAGTGCTGCAGTGCTGTGATCACTAATGAAAAGTTCAACTGGTGGCTATATCCAGTGGCATCTCCAGAAGTTAAAAGTGGGGTCAAGTACTGCTTAACTCCTTCAGTAATGCCTGCATAAGGGAGCAGAGTCCCTCATCAGCAACAGCATCAATCAAGTAGATTGGAGATTAGGACTGCTATTCAGAAGGACCTGATAGGCTAGAGGAACAGGCTGATAACAAACTCCTGATGTTCAAGACAAAAGCCAAGTCCTGCACCTGGCAGGCAATAATCTCTTGCTGGAGCTAAGGCTGGAGGCCAGTTGATTACAAGGCAGCTTGGCAGGAAAGGATTTGGGGTTCCTGATGGACACCAAGTTGAATGTGACTTAGTGGGGCACACTTGAGGGATGTCAAACATCGAAGCAGGTTTTCTAGAAAGGCTGCAGATAAATCCATCCTTGGAGATGTGCAGAACTTGACACTCCAAGGCCCTCAGCAACTCCAGATTGGCATTGCTTTGAGAGGTACCTGGACCAGAAGCATCTTACAATTTGTAGTCTTTTGTGATTCTAGATTTTAGCAATCTGTCTATCAGAACATGGAATACTAGGCATTCATACTGAAGTTTACAACAGTACTAGCTCTGTTGCATACTACATCAACCTTTCTCCTTCTTCCCTGTCTCATATCCAGTTCAATTTTCACTTCAGAAAAATGAGGCAGTGTGTTTGTTATTTTAAAGCAAGAAATAATTTTACAAGTGTGTCACTGCAACAATGAAACTACAGCATGCTCATAAGCCTGATATTTGCTGGCATCTGTTTTATATGACTTAGTGACAAACCTCTACACAGAGACACCATACCATTCCTAGCATATGCTCTTTGTTCAGTATGTTTAATGCATCAGTTGCCTTCTGTTCATTTGCTAATACAAATTTATTTGTCTTAAAAAAAATGACTTTGTACATGCTAAGAAAATATAATCTTAGAGATTTGGATTTAGTCTATAAAACAGGGTGCTTTTTTTGACAATATCATGCAATTAAAGTGCATGTCTCTGAGTGTACACAGCTACCTGGAACATCAAAGTTTCCTGTACTCCTTTCCTCTCCTAACTGACCTGTTTTCCAGGGCACCTCTCAATGAAACTGTTTACCATGTTCTCCTTAAAACTGCTTTTTAGCACCCCATGAATTTTTATTACTTGCAGACTAGAAGTGTGGCTGTGCTTTAGGTAACCTGAAGACCTTGAAGACAAATTAGAGACTCTACTATGGAGGCAGCAAAATCCTTTGCTATGGAGATATAATGTGTGCCTGTGTTTGTGTCACAGCATCTGTGTAAATATCAAGCTTGTTCCCTACTGTATGCTGACAATTTTCTGGCTCTGCATGGTATTCCTTCTGTCTGTCACTATGTTCTAGGTGTCATCTTTCCTGCACTTCCTAGGATTTCTCTTTACTTTGTCTCCTTGTGTCTCTCTAACTTGCAACAGAAAACAACAAATGAATGTAAGCTATTACAGGACACAATGAATGTGGCTTCACATTGGCTTCACTTTTGTTTATAATTTCAGTGGGTTTTTACATCACTCATTCTAATTGTCCTTCATGCTACAAAAATACAGTTATTTTAAAAGAGAGTGAGTCTTGATATCTATTAGGAAGTGATGATCCTTCAGTACTAATAGCTGCCAAATCAGTACAGTGCCATCAGCCAGCAACTGCATTTCCAAATTTCAATTGAATCTTAAGTCACAGGGTTGAAAGCAGCCATTCTCTGAAGCACTGCCACTGAAGCTCTCTGCTACTGAGCTGTTCTCTGAGCTTTCCTACTTTGGATGACAGTTTTTCTTTAATAAAACTCTATATTATAAAGCCAAATAAAGTGAGCTTTCATTCAGCTGCAGTGGTGTTTTAACTTGGTTCTGAGGAATGACAATGGCTCTGCTGAGAAACAAAGTACCAACTGAGATTAAATTTCACATAGCCATTCTGATAACCATCCTTCCATGGCCTTCCTCATTTCAATTAGATTTCAAAGGCACAACAGCAATGAAGTGCTGGGTCTGGATCCATTACACAGGATATATTTCACTGTACAGATTTTGCAAGTTCATGTAACACTAGAGTTAGTTTACTTGCACTACAGAGTTCTGAACTTCTCTCTTTTCAGTTTATTTTTGCTACACCAGTCATTCAAAAAACCCCTCTCATTCACCTGCTGATGGTACCTAAGGCAACAGAATTTAAGTGGCATCACAGCTTTTCCATCTTAGCACATGTCCACATTCTGAGGCACAGAAAGACTCCACAGATAAAAATAACTTAACAGATTTGATCATTCAGTTTCTATGGAGACAAATAAAAGCAAAATGTCTACTATGAGTTCTTATTCAGCCTGATCTGTACAGATTTGAAGCACTTCACTAAGCCTTAGGGACAGATATTATCCCATAAATAAATAAATAAAATAAAAAGAACCACACAAACTCCCAAATCCTCTGTTTCTAATACACACCTGTGTATTCTAGTTGTGTAAGAATTACCACTGGCAGCCAGTTCCTGTTCTATTCCCACCCCACATTACAGCCTTACTGATATACTTGGGGTATAGTTTATGTCATTTTTGATAGGAAAATCTTTTTGTTGTAACATGAGAAGGCTCCAAGCCCAGGACTTCAAAGTTTTGAGCCTGCACTCCAAGGGTTTAGAGAAGAACAGCTCCAGAGTTAACTGCTACAGAAGCCTCATGCTGCTAGGTCAAAGTAATGAATGTTACATGAACTGTCTGACCTTTTAAACCAGGATCAGGAGGAAAAAAAAGGCCTGAAAAGCACAGCATCATGATTAGAGCTGTAGAAGTACTTGGGAGACTTCTCTCAGGCAGCAGGATACAGAGCCCACTTTTTAAAAGTGCATTTTAAGTGGCACTCTGCTCAGTCTTAAAGATCATATTTGAAGAGGTGCTGCTTACAATTATCCTCAGCTTTAATGGTATTTTCTGAATGCTGTGTTTCTGCAAGGCTTATTAGTTAGCCTAATGTCTCAGTCAGCTCTTCCTTCACACAAACTGGAGGTGAACTACAACATGAGATTACCAGTACTGAGGGTCTCTAGAAAGCCTTCTGCAAAAATGCAGGCTCTGATGATTGTGCCTGAGCCAACTTCTATTCAAAAGCCATCTAAGTTGTCATTAGCACAGCACTGGGCTACATCTCAGTTCCCAGCAGGGCTTTATTAGCTCCATATTGTATGACAGTAATTTATGGCTACATGGGTTTTTTGCCTAAAACTTGCTTAAGAATGACCAGCTCAGGGTCATGAATTAATTCATGCATGACTAAAAATACAGATATATAGAAGAAACATAAATTAGAGTGCAGAAGCCAGCTTCAGCCACCTTAAGTTGACCTAACTTCCCTGAGTTGATTACTGTTAAGCCTATTTATCCATCCAAGGATCTGCCAAATGTTTTATGTTAGAAAGGACCATGTATCTGCTCAGCTAAAATTTACTAAGCACAAAGATCACAAAACCCATGAAACAGCAGGGTAAATCTGGGCCAAAGGGACAGAAGTCCCACTGCTTGCTGTACTGACTAATGCCAGCGCAGAGATGGGCAGGAGCCACATTGTAAGTGTTCCTAAGTGGTTGATAACAGAGGCAAGGTCCCTTGTGCTTGCTGTGGGCAGCCTGAAGGGTCTGGCCCCTGTCACTTCCAGCCTGTGCTGCTGTCAGCATGGCTCAGAACCAATGTGAATTGCTCCTCCTGAGAGTCCACTTTCAGCTGTGTTTCCTATGACCACTGTCAACACTCTCTATGTCCTGGCCTCCTTCACTGGCAACAAGTGTCCATAATAACACTTTAGACACTGGATTCTCACTTACCAAAACCTCCAATGCTGCAGACCCACCCAAGGAAGTTCTGTACAGACTAACTTCTGTCTTGAAAAGTATAGATGTATACCCATGGCACTGTAACAAAGATTTACCACTAAAATAAATACTAATGTGGGAATATCCCTGGAAGTTTTTAAAGCCAGGCTAGATGGGGCTCTGGGCAACATGATTGAGTGGGAGATGGCCCTGCCCATGGCAGGGAAGTTGGAACTAGATGATCTTTAAGGTCCCTTCCAACTCTGACAATTGTATGCTTCTATGTGTCTTGATTTAAAAGCACAAATAAGACTACCAGAAGAATATGTAGTGAAATTGCAGTTGCAGACAACTAATATCAATAATGCTGTGGAATATGAACCCTCGACACTATGATATCTCATGTCCATATTCCACAGCATTATTGATAATAGGTGTCTGCAACTGCAATTTCACTACATATTCTTGTACTCTTATTTGTGCTTTTAGCATAGAATATTAAGAAAATCTGACTTGTGCAACCAAGTTGTCCCTGGGTCTGGCAGCAGGCAGCTTCCTCACTGACTAACTCCAAACTCAAAGGTTTATTTAAAAGAGAAAAAGAATTCTTAGAAGTAATTTGTGAACATCAGAAAATGACAAATGCACAATAGTGTCTCCATCAAGGCAGAAGCCATCCATGACACTGGAGCTGGCAGAAGCCCAGTGCCCAGCTGGCACGTGGGTATGAGCCAGGCAATGCTCACACAGTTGCAGGGTAGCAACAGCATTGCTACTATATGGGCTGTTAAATGGGACAGTAAAGGAACACTAGGAAGTGGGGGATGAAATGTCAGACAATGAACACAGTTTATGGTAAATTAGACTTTAGTATTCCCATTTGCTTAAGTAGGAACTCATCCTGCTTATCAGTTATCCTAATTATTAAGACTTCCCTGTATACTTAACAAATCACCAAATTTCATGAAGAGTAGCTGATGGAAAAATAATTGTACTTACCATTCACTAAAATCACTCTAAAGAGATTTATGTTACACAACTAAAATTCTACCAACATACTTCCAAGCATTTTAGAAGTGCTACTTCCCAAACTTCTCTTGCATGCTTATTTGACTCAATAGGAGCAAGACTCATCAACCTAAATGAATCTTAGTAAACAGTGTTGAGTCCTTATATAGTTAGTGTGGAAATAAATAAATAATACTGGTGAATAGGGTGTTATTTATCTGATCCTAAACCAGACATCTTAAGTAGGTCAGATGAATCATATCCTGAAAGTACTTGCTTCTCTCCAGTTACTGTAGAGTGAGCCTGGGGTAACTAGCTTTAACGTGGACACCTATGGTGTAAGTACTTAAGAGTCAGGTGCAATGAATGTCACCTTAGAAATTCAAATGTAGAATCAGATATTTAATGTGCAACTAATACCATTCAGTGAGACTTAGACAGGCTGGAGAGTTGGGCAGGGAGAAATGGAAGGCAATTCAACAAGGCCAAGTGTTGAGTTCTTCACCTGGGAAAGACCAACCCCATGGGTCAGTGCTGGTTGTGGTGAGGTTCAGATCCAGACCTGTACACTCAGAAGTGAGCTTCCAGCATCCACAGCCCTACTGCAGACTATACTTCTCCACTGCCTAAAGTGTGGAAATCAGCTTCCAGAGCTGACCCTCCTTGCTCCACAGGATGCCCTCTGAAGCCCTCCAGCTATGCTCACACTTAGTTCCATGGCAAGGTTGTAAGGAAAACACAGGAAAACCAGCAAAGTAATTTTTAGGGGTTTTGAAGTTAGTATCAGGGTTTGAGAACAGTAAGAGTTGCCCTAGCAATCCAGATGAAAGGTGTACCAAGGCTGGTCCAGGGCCTCTATCACACAGAATGTTAAGGAGTTGGAAGGGAGCTCAAAAGATCATCTAGTCCAACCCCCCTGCCACAGCAGGACTAAGAAAATACAAGCTACCATGAAAACCAGCTCTTTATAGGAATACCTTATAGTTCTATCTTATCCTAAGACACTTAAAACCTTCTCTAGCATTCTTTGCATATCCAGCATTAATGGGAAAATAACATTAAGCCACATGACTCACAAAATATCACAAACCTCTTAGCACACATCTACTTCAAGAAAAATAATCTGCTGTATTGTGCATGACATTTTGGTATCCATCTGAGAAAGCTCTTATTTATTCAGCTCAATAAACAAAAAAGATGCCTTCAAAGACATAAAAAGCTTGAAACATTGACATTGCTCCTTTCCTAATTCCTACTGGAGACATGCTTCCTACTGCATAACATCTTGTGTTGGAGAGCTTTTGGGAAAGGCTATGCAAACTGGACTCAGTATTTTAAAGACTAAGCACTAAAACACAGAAGAAGAGGTCAAGAAAACACAGGCAAGCTATGATCTTAAGCAGCAGAATAAGAACATACTACTAAAACTTTTGAGAGTTTATGAGGAGTGAATAGTGTATCATCCATTCAAAGCATGAAGTTCACTAATATCACTAAAATGTGTGACAACCAACAACCACAGCTATAATCACCCTGGCAGAAGTTAGCACATCAAGCAAATCCTGACCCAAGAGTCCTGCCACTTTCTTAACTGGAACAATATCTGGGTTTGTTTTAAAGAATGAAATTTATTCCTCATCTTAAGTGGTACTAGTAGGTAACAGAAAACTCAGACAGAGCAGAAAGACTGCAGAAATGACTGGAAAGTAGATGCAGCTGCATTTTTTACTGAGGAAGAAATCAACAGTTACAGTTGGTGATGTTGTATGTTGTGGAAAGTGTGTTATGAGAAAGCAGGTAATCCTCTGCAAGGAAAAAAACAAAAGTTTGGCTGAATTCAGTGAGATTATTTTACAGAATATAATGGGAAATGAGAAATGTAGCTTGGGCTACACTTCTGAAGCCTATTTTAATATTGATTATTTTTGGCTACATCTTAACTTAGAACAAAAAATGATATAAAGGAGATACTGAAAGGAGGCAGGTAAAGTCTTAATTGCAACTTTCGTTGCTTAGACTGATTTGCATTTTCCTTAACTATATGTAGATAAACCATCAGCAATGGGGATACAAACCAGATTTAAAGGCTGATATCTTCCTAATGACATTGCAATTCAAAAATTGCTCAGATAATGATTATTAAAGATATTTCTATGGAATGCTGTATCATTTCAGCATTTGCTCCTGGGGATTACTGCCTAATACTGCCATTAAAACAAAGCAAAACCCTGATGGTGGATAAGGTATCAACATTGCTCTATTAGAATAAGATGTCATAAGAAATGTAGCTCAAGTGCTTACATAAAAATTTGTGAGCTACTGTTCCCATAGCAACAGGCAGCATAATTTAGCTACCAGAGCTGCTTTCCATTCTAGGGGCTTCATTGTCATTGCATTTCCAGAATGCAAAAGTGTTTCTTCTAAGACTCTGACACAGTAAACAGAAAATACATTGGAAACACGTTGGGGAAGACACAGCTCTCATTTCAGACACAGGCTAATAAAATGCTGCTTTCTCTCCTCACCTGTGTTTCAAGGGATTCTCTGCCATGTACTAATTTAGTTCTCCTAATGGTGCAGGAGATGCAGTGAAAGGTACCTGAAGCTGGCCTGACTCCATATTAGTCTGATTCTTTCTGGAATGTGCAGAAGCAGCTTCTTTGCTGGCAGACTCCCTGTTTCTCTCCTTCCTCCCCTCAGCTACCAGAATAAGATTCACTTCAATGCAAAGAGTCAGCACAACATATCTGGGGCTCCTGTTAAATCTCATATTGAGCCTACACACAGTTACTAATTTAACAGACTGCTGGCACACTCCTAGAGCTGTCTTTTGCTTCCCCAGTGGTTCTGTGAGTTTTCTTATTAATCTGAATCACTTTAAAGTGCTTTTATAAAATGTGTCAATAGTTTTCAATTTTAAAAATGTCTGTGAAAAAGTTTTAATATTAGAACTTAAAAGAGACAGCAGGAGTAATATTCTAAAGGCACTAAAGGTACTCTGAAATTTCATGCTTGAGTAGCTGTGGTCTAAATGGAAAGATCAGGGGGAGCATTTCCAGTAGATGGAACTTTAGGATTGCCAGCCTGAAATCCTTGCCTTACAAAGAATAATGTCTCACATTATTTTCTCAGTGAGGTTGGAAGAATTCCTCCTGGAGGAGAGATCTAATTGATGTCACCAAGTGAATCACCACCTGTCCATGGGTAATGGATGCTTTTGAAAGCAAGCTGTATTGGTCGCTGCATTCAATAGACTCTGTAATGAAGTGGTGCCTCCGTCTCTGAAGTTCTGTGCTGAGCCCCTGACAGGGACCCTAAGGCACTCACTTCTTCACAGGTCTTCCCTTCTGAACAAATATCTAGAAAATAAAACCATTAAGCTGTCAACTTCTGAGCTGAGAATTAATTATACATGGTATTTAGCATGAAGATACTTTATCTGGCTTTGAAAGAATTTTCTCCTTTTAGGTGAGTTGCAGAGTGCACTGAAGAAAGGAACTGACCCAAGTAGTTGGAAAAGTGGCTGTGGTGCTGGAGTACAGTCACCTGTCCTGTGGATAGGTAATAGGAAAATTTTACAGCAGGAATTCAGGGATCAATGTGTGAGATGCAATATATGCCACTCGTGAACTTCACCTAAAAACAATGTAACAAGTAACCATGGCAGATAACTGTTTTTTTCCAGCTACAATGCAACATGTGCCTTTTTCCAGACAAAAATGCTATGACACAAAGGAGTAGTCCTCTACTTCTGTCCAAACAAATACATGCAACTTGCCTGTTATCTCATTCATACGAACCTAGTATGTATGATCTACCACTTGGATGAAAGCTTAAGTGTTCAGCATTACAAGTTTGCCGATGACACCAAGCTGTGTGGTGTGGTTGATATGCTGGAGGGGAGGGATGCCATCCAGAGGGACCTGAACAGGCTGGAGAGGTGGGCCCATGCCAACCTCATGAAGTTCAACAAGACCAAGTGCAAGGTCCTACACCTGGGTTGGGGCAATCCCAAGCACCAGTACAGGCTGGGCGAGGACTGGCTTGAGAGCAGCCCTACAGAAAGAGACTTGGGGGTGCTGGTGGATGAGAAAATAGACATGAGCCACCAGTGTGCGCTTGCAGCCCAGAAGGCCAACCGCATCCTAGGCTGCATCAAGAGAAGCGTGTCCCGCAGGTGGAGGGAGGTGATTCTCCCCCTCTGCTCTGCTNGTTCTTCACTGTTAGGGTGGTGAGACAGTGGAAAAGGTTGCCCAGGGAGGTTGTGGAAACCTCATCCCTGGAAACTTTTAAGACAAGGCTTGATGGGGCCCTGGGCAACCTGATCTAGTGGCTGGTGTCCCTGGCAGGCAGGGGGGTTGGAACTAGATGATCTTTAAGGTCCCTTCCAATTCTGACAATTCTATGATTCTACAATCACACCTATCACTGTAATTATTACAACGGTATTTTTATCCTGCAGTTGAACATGCACAATAAATGAGCATTGTGTTACATTACATAAATAGTTCATTAGCCTTTATTGTCCTAAAGGACAAATTCTGCAATCCCCTCTCACAGACTTCAATACAGCAATTCCCAGTTCTTGACCTGTGAGGCAGGTTAAGTGTGCCTGCCAAACTAGAAAGAATAGTTACTATATTGTTTCTACAAAAATTGATTCATTGTTAACCACCAGGACTGTAAAAAGTCATGTCCATATTAACTAACAGTGCCTGGTCTTGGATTAAAATAAAATACACATAGATCAGTCACTGATCTTGGTAGATAAGTCTCACACTTCATAAAATTTAAACTGTATCATGTTTATTCTGAAGTAGTAAAGACTGTGTATGGCATTTTAACTTTGAGTGGTGTTATTTAGTATTTTCAGAATAGGTTTATACAGCAGTATGACTTACTCTATAACAGCAATGAAATACCTGACTCATGATGTATGCAATACACTAAACTTCTGTGTAGATTTTGTTGGCTTGTAAAGAGTTATCTGAACTTCTCCTTTCCCTCAGCATAGCTTTCATAATTCACAACAGTCCATTTATTTCAAGAAAAGAAAAAAAACAAAAACCTTAAGGGCTGAAATAAATGCAAATTAAAAAAAATAATTCCAAATGTAAAGAATATTCTGAGGTGAAACTGCTTTAGGGAAAATTATATTCCTGAAAGTAATATTTCAAAAATACTTTAGAACTACAATACAGAACTGTTAGTTTAAAATCTACCTTGATGTGTCTACAAACAACTACATTTCATACAGACTGTGATGCTTGACCACATAATTAGCCATTAAGGATCATAATGGTCATGATTCTTATTGTGCCCTGGAAAACAGATATGTACCATTGAAAAATAGGTATTAACACAAACTACTGACTTAGTAAAATATTCTGGGTATAACCTTCAGCTGCTACAGGCTGACCTTAAGATGTAACTAAGGAGTAGCACTGGGCAGTATGTAATCACAGTAAAGAGAAACCTAACCAGTGCAGTATTTCATGCTTCTTTATTTTGAGCAGCTACCACCTGAAAATGTAGAAGCATTTTCCATATTTGGATGTCACATCAGGAACATGAGGAAATGAAGGGAGACAGGTGTTAAGTGAGGAGGCAAAGTCTTCAAGAAGTCAAGCTTTAATTTGTGATTTTCTGACTTCTGTCTCAACCTGAAGACAATTCTTTTTATTTCCTGATAGCATGATAAAGAAAAGTCAGGTTCTTTCCAAAGAAATGTAGGATCTGGCTCAAAATTAGAACAAGATGGCTTTTAATAGCAACTACAACAGAAAGTTCAATAGCTATACACAATACTTCAGAGATAATGTCAGAATCTATAAAAACTCCACACTTGGGCAGATAAATGTCAGAAGTATGCCTTGAGCCAACATGGTTGTCCTCTTTGCAATTCAAAATCTAAATTATCCTCCTCAAGGATTTGCCTTTGGGTATAACTCCAGTGTGGTACCTTTCTCCATAGCAGTTCTTGTAGCCTATAGAGTCAGTTTAAAACACCTGAATAAATTTCTTCTAGAAGGCTTTAACATTTCTGAGTCTTCATTTGACCTCTTTCTCTTAATGTTATGAAGTGCTTGGGCTATTTAAGATGTTCTGCAGGCCCAGTTAGTACTTGGATGGGAGACTGCCAGGCAGTACCAGGTGCTGCAGGCTTTCCTGCTGTGGCAGGGGGGTTGGACTAGATGATCTCTTGAGGTCCCTTCCAACTCCTAACATTCTGTGATTCTGTGATAAGAGGCTCAAAATCATTTCCTGCAGCAAAACAGGCTAAGCACAGAGCAAGAATAGTTGAATGACAGTTAAGAATAATTGTTGCCTTAACAGAATGCTTGGGGTAATTTAACATACCCAGTCTCATAATTACTGTCACCCTTGCAGCTCTAAAATAATTATGTTTCAGGTTTTTCTAAAAGGAAATACTGACTTAAGGAAGAATCAAGCCATGAAGTCATGTATGAAGTCATGTATTTGTAAATCAGATCCATCATATAGTTCTGCAACCTAGTGGATCCCCATTTTTCTTTCTTTAATTTCCCTTTAATTCTGCTTGGTGATAATGAAAGAAGAATATAATTACTCTGATTCATCCTGTACCCTTCACATGAAGTGCTCCAGAGCACTAAAACCCAATAATTAATAAAATATCAAAAAAAGAATAAATTGGAAGCACAACTAAAAATTAATTCTTAACTTGATATTAAATAAGATCAAGAATTGTGCAGAACTCATTGAGCTTTGTATAACTCATGTTATAGAAATGGCTAAAAGTCTAGTAGTAGCTGTACCTCTACACCAACAGCTATTTATACAGTTCTTGTGGAACAACTATAAAGCATAGTGAAGAACTAATGAAATGAGACCAAGTAATTCTAAAGAGTCAAATAAGCTGATGTGAAAAGAACCAGCATTGTACATGTCTCTGTGAAAAACCTAATTTCAAAGGAGTTTATCTCTCTTTCTGATACTGAAATGACCTTTTTTTCAAGAAAAGTTCAAGTCCTTTTCATCCTTTAATTTTTGGGGTTTTTTTTGCACACAGTGGAAAATAAACAGGGGAAATTGAGGCTAGAGAAATAAATATTTAAAGACAGCAATGAAATACACACAACTGTCAATATTTTGTCTGTTTTCCCATCTTTGTTACTTCATGCCCAAGTCTGCATTCTGGAGCAGGGCTACAACACCACACTGCATCCCTCAGCTCAGCTTTCCCAGGGCACATGCTGTCTGCATGCTATCCACATGACAGGTTTACTCTGTGAGGTGCAATCCTCACTGCTCAATCACCCACAAAAGGCAAGCTCCAGAGCAACCAAGATGGGAAACTTAGGAGCTGTTTTGGACCAGGAGCCTGAAAGAGTTTGGAAAGAAATGAATTCACAAAATCAATTTCAATCAATTGGAAATGATTTTTTAATCTTTCTCCTTCAGTGCAAATTCCATATCAGACTTTTCATGATGGTATCTAATGCTTGGTTTTCTACCTACAGGTTCCTTGGGCAGCCTGATATTTGAACACTAGGACCATGCACAGTTAAATCCTAATCTAGACACTACAAGAAATAAAAGTATGGTGTACACAGCAGCTTTCTCCTCACCATTTTCAGGTGAAATAAAAAAGTCAAGGGGCAAACACAGAACTGTAAGAAATTAACAGAGCTAAAAAAGTTATGAAGCCAGGTATGACCTATTCCAGCTGAAGCATAACAGATAAAAGAAGGCTTGTTTCTCCTTTGTGGTTCTGCCTACTAATTTGACAGAACAGGAAGCAGAAAGGAAAGTCAACTGTGAGTGACTGTTTTGTTTTACTTACTAGATCATCATACTCCATAATTTCACATTCAATTAGCATTTCAGACCCTCTTTCTGTAAACACTTCCCACAAGACTGCATGGGCCAAATTTCTGCCAAATAGCTCAAGCTATTATACAAAGACCTGAGAATGCTCATTCCACTTAGTCCTATGTTAGCTCTACCAACAATGCTGAAGACAACAGTTTTTGCCTCAGACTAATAAATTACTTTCAGAAACAAACAAAAAAAAGAAACATTTTGAAATTGAAATTGATATTGAGCATTGCATCACCCACAATGAAGAACTGTTAGAATAAATAACCATCCATGGCTTTGTCCCTGAGGCATTCTGTGAAACCTCAAGCTTACTTAGATGAACTGCAACAACACAGTATTCATCATCACTAACACAATGAAAAACAAAATCTGTGGATCTTACTGAAGAGTTTGGATAGCTTGGGGTGCTAGTAAGGAACAGAGAAAACACTCTATGCTAAGGCAGAATTAAAAGAAACTTCAACAGAGAGGTAGAAGGTGCATTTGGATTATCTACTGCAGATTCCTAACTCAGGTGACATCTAACTAATACCTGTGTGATCCAAATCAGGGGTTCACAGGCATGCTTCACAGCCACTGGAAAACAAACCAGTCAACTGCTATTGACTACCCTTTCTATGGAGCTCTGATGTGTTAAAGGTGTAGTCTTAATCTTCTAAGTGAGTTAATACAAGCTACTATGTATAGGGATATAGGTATGCATTTGAATAGGACATAACTCAATGCAGCAGTAATTACCATCACTGCCTCTGTCTGCAAGAAGACATAGAGTCATTCTCCACAGAAAAGGAATGCAAGGAATGCAAGACCTACACTGCTACAGACATAACTCAAGTGAGCAGTTCACTCCTAAGGATGCTCCCATGGGAGTCAGAGATCCCTCAGTTTGGCCTTTATATTCACTCTAGTTTTATGCATCTCTCCAAAGACTGTAATACAAAATACATAACTTATCCTTTGAGTAAGAATTAAAGTACAAAACTCCATCTATTCATCATTCATCAAAAAATGCTACAAGGAAAGTAAATAATTGCTTCAGACAAGCTACTGCCACCAAAATGTGTTTTAAAGCAAACAAATAGAAGCTTTGGAACATGAGGGAACAAAGGACTTAGACCTACATCATGGGAGTTCTGTTCTGTGAGGCAAAGGCCTAAGGAAGGGTTTAATCCATTCTAATCTGGCCAGTTTTGTGACACATTTATCTGTCAGATAGAAAAACACAACCCTGGAACCCAGACCTCTGCCACAAAGGCACGGGTGGGATTATGAAGGAATGCAATTATCTGAGTACAGAAGAGTGCCTTGTTAAGAACTCTGAAAAAAAGCCTTTGGTCACATTTTCTGCTTAGCAGGCTCCTGAAAATGAGGAGGAAAATTCATATCCTTACTTGCTTTGAAGTCTCCACCCTCTTTTTCAACTCACTCCCTAGAGACACATGCTGGCTAATCCTCATTCACCCAAAGCTAGGTGCCCATCCAGGTACGAGCAGAAGCTAGATTTCATGTACTGCTGTAAGAGACATTTTCTTCCACCTCTAATTTCACAGTAGCCACATCAAACTAAGGGAAAATAATTCATTCCTATTCTACCAGCCATATTTTGTGATCACCACTTGTATTGCTTGCCAGACAATTGCTGCAGCCTGAGCTGGTAGTTCTAATAAATGCCTAAAAAGGGAGAGTGACAAAGGAGGTGTTACTTACAAGGAAGAATTTACTTTGCTTCTACATACAGCATTCACATATTTCTACAAGAATATATTCTCTATAGTTCTCACAGGTTTTGAAAAACCTGAGAGAGTTCCTAGGAAAGCTGTCAGAACACCAGTCTTACAGTGTGAGCCTTAAAGAGCACAACACAGCCAATTCACCAGAACAAAAGCTGAAAGGTGCCTTGACTGCTACATATAAATCTTTAGTAAAGTCATAGGTGTGTTAAAATTGTGACAGTCTAAAGATGCAAGGTTTGCAGATCAAGGCAATAACTTCATGAGGCCAGGTGGGCACAGGTGGCACAGTTAGAAAAGAGGCACAAGTATGCACAGGCTTTTCAACAGCTTCCTGCAAATAATCAGTTTATCACAGATATTTGTTCAGAAAACAGCTGAACAAGGGAGACTTTTCAGTCTTACCTACAAAGGCACAGCAAAAAGAAGACTGGCAGCTGAAATTACACAAAGTCAACCTTTCCACAACATTGCAGTTTCCTAACACTAAGGGTAATTAAATATTGGAACAGCTTACCAGGGGAGCTGGTGGACTGGCCATTGCTTGGAGCTTTAGGACGAGATTAGAAATCATTGTAAAAGAGATGCTTTAATCCAGCTTCTGGAAGATCTCAACATGCCCATAACACTTGCAGCTCTGCATTAAGACAATGACTATAATCAAATCTCATACTTTAGGGTTTCAGCTGATCAACTGCAAGGGTTATAAAAAAAACCCCTCTTTTTCCTTTCACCTAAAAAGCAGACTGATACTTTGGTGTGGTTTATATTCTGATCTGTCTCTGAAGTAGTAGAGATTGCCCACACCTACAGAAAGCACAGGGGGAGCTGATGTAGTGGCCAGTGGTGAGAGGAAGAGTACTTTATTTCTTAGACTGAAATCTACCAAGCAGTCATATCCTCATGTGAGCTCACATGAATTTGAAGCCATCTGGATGCAAACCACCCCTGACACCCTGGTGTGTGATTAGGTCAGTGCAGAACCAGGTTTGATCTGTTTGCCCAGCTAAGGGCCTGGCATTAGCACCCACTCAGCACTGTACTAACACAGCTGCCTGACTTTTGGAAAGGAGCCATGCCATACTCTGCTCCTGCAAAGCACTGGCCAAGGGTCAAATGAAAAACTATTGGATCACCATATCCTTAGAGGGCTTGTTAATGAACCTTACTGGATTAGCTCCAAGGGAGTGCTTTTCCCCAGATGAGATAAATAGAAATCTGAATTGAGTTTGATTTGTGTTTGTTCAGTGTGAGATCCAAATCATCTCTGAATACATCAAGTTCACCTGGATATGTCTCAATTAATTAACTAATTGCTACTGAAGAAGCATAAGTAACACCTTGATCTTTTCTGCCTCCTGAAAATTAACATGCTTTAGCCTAACCAGAGTTATCAGGTTCACACACAAGTATAGGATGGATTTAGTGCTCTGTTTTCCAGTGCAACTAGATACATCAGCACCCCTTTTGGTGTTTACTTTATCTATGTTTGTAACTATACAATCTGCACTATTTTAGCAGAATACTGTCATGACATAATTATTAAATGCAAGTAAAGCTGAAGGCAAGACAGGATGTTTTGCCACTTTTACAGTTCCATGTGAAAAGAGTATGTCTCAACTCTGTCAGAGCATAAAATGAGAAATGGTTCCTCTGGTGACTCCTGTGAGCTGCACAGTGGCATGTCCATACTGTGAGTCTCCAAGTAAAGATCTGTTTAAGTCAAGTCCTTGTTTCCAGGCTTTTACTCTTCTCTGCTATGTATATTATTCTCCTAGATCTCTTTGACAGTGAGTCAGAAACAAAGATATTTCTGTCTGTGCTAAGTAACAGGCCATTGGATGGAAATGTGTACAGCTACACCTGGAATGTAAAACAAGCATATAATTGACCTTTCCTGCAATTCAGGACATTTTCCACTCAGAATAAGGATGATTTTATAATCATTTGAGGCTTTGTTGTCAGTATCAGTCATTATCATCATGTTAAGATTGTTGCATTTCCAAGTAAGAATGTGACACACCATGACAGCACTATCTACTAACACAAAATACTCTGGTAAATATCTAGGGGAAAACAAAAGCAGACTCCATTTTTAAAACTTTAAAATTTTTAAAAAGGAGGGGAAAAAATAGATACACTGATACTACTTGTCTCAGTGTCCACCTTGGTGATAACTGCATATACTTGACAGAAGTTGTGAAGATCACATTTATAAGATGATCCAATTAAGCAGTACATTGTTCCATGAGTGTCCTTGCTCAAACCAAAACAGACTACTCAGAATTAGAGTCTCCTCAGCTGGGGTGAAAAAGGAAAAATCTGCACTTACAGTCCTCTGGCTGCTCAGATATCACTTGGTCTGCTGCTGTATTTGAGTACAAACAGCTCTGACAGACTCTGTACCCAGATCTGCTCCATGCTGGACACAGATTTCATGATCATGAACTTCTAATCTTCTCTGGAGGATTTGTTCTATTGCAACTCTTTTAGCACACCTAGTGCCCACAATGCAGGAACACTTGGAAAACCTCAAATAAATGAACTGTCCCATAATTTTTAAAGGACTACTAGATTATATAAACAGACATATTAGAACTCAATTACTTAATAAAGACTAATATTGTTCAAGTGACAAATACAATTACAAATTCTGACTAAATCTCTTTCAGATACAAAAATTATGCCTTAGTTTTCACATCCAGTTCATTTGAAGGATTATTCAAGAGAATTTTGAGTACAGGAAGCATCTGCACATTTGTAGCAGACATTTACTTTATCTCACAGAGTGCTCATTTATATTCCTCCCATGCCAAAATTTTCACCAGAGTAGCACAAGTTCATGTGAGCATCAAATTCTCTGCTCTTGTATGTCTGCTAAAAAATTCCTAACTCAAAATGTTTGAATTAAGAAATCATAGCTATAAGATTCTAAAGTGTTTACCTGAGTGGACTATTTTTAAAGTTAATTTTCCATACAGGATGTGTACTGTAGAATCCAAAGAATTAACATAATTGTGTTCTCATCCTTCCTTGATTATTGGTTGAAAACAGTGTTCTTCCTGTTCAAAACCTGTTTCTTAAAGGTTTCTAACAAGAGAAATGGCAACTCAGCCTTGTATTTCTTGAATCTTAGCTTTCCTTAACCACTACTGGTTGCACTTGTTTCTTCCTTACAGCATCATATGTAAGGTTGAATTAATTGATAATCTTCCCATTAGGATTTGGTGTTTTGGATTAAGGCTTCAAATTCTAATGTTTGTTTAATATTAAAGATCCCATAGTTAACATTCAAAGCAGATTTTCAATTCTATTCCTTAAACTAATGCATGTAACAGATACCTTTTCTTCATTTACCTGAAATTTAAAAAAACTATAACAGTGCAATTTTGCTATGTAAAGAAATGCTGCCAGAAGCACACCAATTCATTTATTCCTCCCCCACCCCCAAAAACTCAATAAACTCAATATAAAACAAACAACATAATCTAATCTAACTGTCCACTTTACCTGGAAATGCATGCCCTGTTAGAGAATCCAAATCTGAAATTAAAACAGTGAAAAAAATGATCTTTAACACTACTTTAATATTAAGAAGCCCTAAAATTAAAAACAAACCTGACACCAAATATTTTATCACCAACATAAAATTTTAATCATACATATATATATATATGAAAAGCAAAATTAGAACACTTAACATTATGTTATGGGTTTTTTCCCCTCTATTGTATTGTAAAGATGCAAAATAGGACCTAAAGAGGAGAGTCTTGAATGCTATAAGAAGCTAATTTACTGTTTAAGACAGACATACCACAATTAAATAAGTATTTTACAATGTTTTTTTAATGAACTTCTGCTTTCAGACTCTTGCATCTTGAATATTAGCATTTGTTCTGAGGTTATACAGAATAACAATTAGAAAGCTGCAGAATGCTTTGTAAGTTATACCACTTTAAAAAGGTTTTTCTTGCTTGATCATAACAAATAACAAGTCTATCCTAGTGTTCATTCTTTTGTATTTTCTGAACTGTTTTTAAAAAGAGATGAGAGCTGGAAGTATTCCTTCTAACACTGAAAAGCACAAACTACTGTCTTTAGTAACTTTGAGGAGTTATGCTCAGAGACTCATTCATTCCTTAGTCTGTCCCCCTTCCCATCAGCTCATAAGTGGGATGGCACAGGGATGCTAATAAATATTTATTAGCAGAGTCTGGAAAAAGGTAGTTGGGCAATCTAGGCAATTTATTAGAAACTTCTTGTACCACTTTTAAAGTACTTCATCTTAAGAAAAGATTTTATTTCCTGATTAGGACTAGAGGACTGGAGCACCTCCCCTACAAGGACAGGCTGAGGGAGCTGGGGTTGTTCAGCCTGGAGAAGAGAAAGATTTGAAGGGATCTCATAGCAGCCTTTCAGTACCTAAAGGGGGATTACAAGATAGAGGGGGAGAGACTTTTCAGCTGGTCAGATTGCAACAGGACAAGGGGAAATGGATATAAACTGAAGGAGGGGAAATTTAGGCTAGAGATTAGGAGGAGGCTCTTTACCCAGAGGGTGGTTAGGCACTGGAACAGGTTGTGGATGAGAGGTTGTGGCTGCCCCATCCCTGGCAGTGTTCCCAGTATCCCAGGCTGGATGTGGCCCTGGGCAACCTGGTCTAGCAATTGGCATCCCTGCCCATGGCAGGGGGGTTGGAACTAGATGGTCTTTAAGGTCCCTTTTGCAACAACTGACAGACTCAAGATTCTAGTTTAATGGTGTAGGCCAGAGAAATACTAAATTTCCTGCAATACAGCACCTAATTCTAAAACTTATTGGGAAAATATTTACCAATGGACTCCTGGATGTACAACTTGTCCTACTGGAAGACAGCAGGAAAGTATGCTTGGCTTTAATAATTTATTACTCTTCCCATGACATAAATTTCCTGAGGACTGAGAACATGTTAAATGTTATAAGTGAACATGAGAGAAAAACAACCCAAGATATGATGACAGAGAATTGCCTTCCAAAATCCAAGATGGTGAACAAAATGCATTACTTAACACTTCCAGTATGTGCAGTCTCAAGCTTTATCTTACCACCTTTAGCATAAACTACAGCAGAAGGAAAAAACATTCTCAGCACGGTTCCTTCCAGAGCCTGAGAGACAAAAGCATGTGGTTGCCCCCTTGGAGCCCACAAAACCCACACCAAAACCAGATTATGGAGTATCTAGCTATGCAGTGACAGCTCTCTGAAAGCAGAGACTGGATGTAGCCACCATGCAAATCTGGATCATCCCCAAGAACATGTAATACTTGTATTGCCCAAACTGCTGTCACTGTGCACATGCTGTGACTGCACATCCTGCCACAGCAGTAATGTGTCTGAAAACATCTGTTCTATGTCCCTTTATTGATTAGAATATCCTGATGCAAAACCTTAAAATCCAAGGAAGAATAGGAAAAAAAGAAGTCATTTTCCTACAGCAGTGAAAGAGTATCTTCTAAGACCCTGGGATTTAAAAGACAAAAAAAACCCCAAACCAAACCAAAAAAGTGGGACTTGTTTCTGAAAAGTTCATGTACCTATTGTGACTTGCAGCAGAAACCACTGTAAAAAAGCTATTCTGAAATGAATACAGGTTTTACTGCAAATTTTACACTTACTGCAAATTCATTAGCCTCTTGTCCCAGCATAAAACAGCACTACTCTGTAATACTCCCTCTTAACCTTGTAAATTGTGGATCTGTTTGTTTCCTTACAAGCTGACCTACACTAACTGCAAACAAGGTAATTTATCACCCAAGCACATGTCCTGTGTGAACTGTTAAATAGAATCAGACCTACTTTGCTAGCTGAAACTGGAAAAGTTTGTGGCATATTGAACCCACAAATCATGATCCACATGCCCCAATTCCATCATTACCTTTCACAAAGAATGATGCCAGTTGACACCACATAGGCAGGCAATGTAAAGTTTCCCATACAAAGATAAATGCAGTGTGCAGCATTTCCCTGCTAGACTTCAATCCATGCAATTACTGCAGTTATAGTGGAATGAAACCTTCATTATGACTGAAACAACCAGAGTATTCAGTCTCTGCCATAAGATTTCTTCTACTCTTCTATGACTCCAAGGGCAGGAGAAAAATCAACATTTCCTTGTTACTGTTCAGAAGACTTCTCAGTTTCTTGGACTGATTTTCAATTAAGTAAGCCCTGTCAGGTGGAATTCAATCTTCCTTCATTCCATTTATTTAATGAATTGCTCTGATTTGGCACCATTCACTTTTATTTTCACACATAAGGCTTTCCAAGCAAAAAGCAGGAATATGGAATGAAAGTGGAGTACATACAAATGAAACAAATTTCTATCTCCTTTTTCAGGCAAAATAGCTACCCTGTTCACAGTACCAATTAGCAATGAATGATATTCATGTAATCCATACCTACCTGAGTCATAGTCTAAGTCATTGATTTAAGTAGAAAAGACAGTGATTTGATGATAAAGCTGACTTCCAGTTACATTGCATAGAGGATGTACTTCTTAGCATGTAGCATCTTTGGAATGCCACTTTCATTTCATTAGCTCAGTGCAAAACAGAGGTTGGAGATGCTACAAGATTTTCATGCCAATAAGCTAATTGTTTTTTCCTAGGATGGATTAGGAAAGATGGGAGTCCTGTCTGTCTGTATCTTGCCTCCAAAGTCCTGTTACTCCTGTTTCAGAAACAGATTGTACACTGGGCAACCCAGGACACAACCTTTGCCATCCACTGGCATAGTGTTCTTAAGTGCTGTGCTTACAGTAAGATACCAAGGCCTGGTGTAGCTGCCACTGATGTGTTGGCAGAGTACCAACACCAAATGAATGGAAAGGATGATGTTCATACTGTGTGGGGAAACATGTTTGAGGTGCAGAGCACATCTAAGTTATTTAATGTTAAGGGCTCACCATGGCATTGTCAGCAAGATGATGAAACACTAAACCATCTTTGGGAGCTGGTCTCTGCTTTGAAATGTTAAGAGAAGCTAAATGAATGTTAAATCATGCTCTTTTGAAAATACAGGATTTCTTTCTGCTTCTAAGTGTTTAATAGATATTGCCAACAGGAAATGAGTGTCTCTGCTTTGCTAAACTTTCACAGCTGGACTCAGCCCTATTTTCCTAAAAGCCCATCACTGGGCAGCACAACTCAGGAGCCACTGTGGATGGGCACGACACCTGGACCAGGAATTGTGCAAAGCACATGTCTTCTTCAAACAAGAAGAGGCTAGTGAGATCCAACCCCTTATAAGATTGGGAATAGAAGGGAGAGAAATAAAAAGGCTGGTCTCAAAGAAGAAAGTAAAGAGCTGATACATGGCTGAAGATGTGACATGACTGGCCCGAACCAGAAGTTACCACTGTAGCTGACAATCAGGTCAGTGAAAACTATTGGCATGTAACTCCTAGGACTGGATTTGGATTATGACTTTGGCTGCACCCAGATTTGAGGTTTAATTTGATAGTGCCCAAATCTAAAGCCAGAGGCTAAATTTAGAAGTAGGTAAGTAGTTCTTTGCATCAGCCTCTAGAGGGGGAAAGCCACCTTCGGTTTAGAAATGACATGCCTTACTGGTTTTGCAGTAGAGGCAACTCATCCAGTCCTGTTGCCTAGACTTGGGTCTGTGTTATTATCTTCATCCTGCTGCTATGCCTCTAAACTAAGGCAACAAAACTGTTTTCAGGCTCTTTCTTATTTTCATTGATTTATTATTGCATTCATTTGCCACCAACCCTGTGAACAGGACAATTATCATTTGAATGGGAATGTAAACCCTTTCTATGAGAATTTCCCTGATTAGAACAAAAAGAGAGTTAAAAAAAAGGTTGCACTCAGCCACTCATAGTAGTAAAGTTGCCATCTTACAAATCCACTGCTCACTTGCACTGGTTGTTAGAACTTATTTTCACTTAAAGGGAAAAAAAAAAGAGTTGAACAGTTTGTTAGGAAGAATTAACAATATAACTTTGCAAAGGCTATTGACTTTTCTGATTCAGCTTGATACTATCAATATATTGATAAAAAATGGCATCCTTTTGAGACAGGTACAGCACATCTACAGTGTTAACCAGTTTCATTTTGCCAGATTTATTTTCTGCATTATCTTTACAGGTGGGAAATTCTTATTTCTTCAGGAGTGTCTTCATATGAGCAAGGTGTCTGAGCTTCCATTAGCTCCAATCACACAGAGTTATCAAGGTTGGATGAGACCTCCAAGATCATGATGTCCAACCATCACCCTATCACCAACATCTAAAACCATGATGAAGTTGTTGTAACTGAGTCAATTAATTGCATCAAAAAGTAGAAATCAACTCTCCCCTGCTATGCAATACATTTTAGCAGGAGCAGCTAGTGGGAGACTTAAAATCCTGTTATTCCAGATGTAAATTTATTCTTACATAGTAGTTGTGATAATCACAAGAGCTGGTAATACTACCAAATGCACATTATCCTTCAAAGACTCTATTCAAAACAACATGATAAAGGAAGAAAATACACTTCCAGATTTACTACAGTGTCTTATTAAAACAAAAATTTCTCTTAAGACACAGGTAATGTTTTGGCAACCAATTCCCTTAGGTGGTTAATATTAATGACACGTGTCTTTAGTTTCCTTAGAATAATTTCATTTCTGTATTCTTGAAGCTGTATTTATTAAGGCTTTTGGGTTAAGGTGTTGCTACCCTCCATAAGGAATCAAAATTCCAAAAATATTTATAGAAAACTTTAGATTGCATAAAAAATACTTGGAATATTGGACAGAGTTGATTGTAAACATATCCTCCAGGTCTAGTTTGACTTCACTGAACTCTCTTAGTAGGTCTATAGTGGGTAATATACTTCAGAGCAGAAAAAAATGGGATCTACTGACCCTGGCCAGCTTAACTGGATCATGGTCTGCTTCTCTTCCTCCACAACTTATGTTTTCCTCATTTTTTCATTCTGCCTGACTCAAAAAAAAAAAACCCAAACCAACAACAACAAAACCCCCCAAACAAAACCTATAGAACCCCTCCCAAACCTAAAGAAAACCAACTACCCACTGAAAATTAAAAACCTCAAACCAGTTTTCCTACATTTTGAAAGCCATAATTAATCCATTTTCTCCTCCTGCTGATCTGAGGCAAGGTGCCTGCTTCATGCTTCCTGCTACAGCATGGCCTCAGGACTGGTTTATCCAAACTCAATACAAGTGTTTTCAATGACATCTTAAAGTGTATTGCAGAACCTACGGCTGCACACAGTCATCTCAAGATCAGAACCCTAATGCTTTCCCAAGTAGCTCTCCCCAGGAAACCTGAAGTCCATTACAATTGAAATCCCAGCCCTGGCTTCCTGCAGTGATGGATGCTGTGCTGACAGCAGCAGCAGTAGCACCCACTCTACTGAGAGCAGAGAGACTTTATTTAGGCAGCATTCACCAGCACTTTGATAGCAATGATGGAGGACACCTATCATCAGTGGAGGTGTACTGTAATTTGGAACTCCCTGTAGTTGACAACAACCTTACTGCTCCAGAACTTCTCAGAGGACTACCACAGGCATGCTGTCATCACCACATGTAAAAATCCCAGTGCTTTGAAGAGGGGACACTGTGTTTACAGGCATACTGTAACTGAGAGCACTACAGCTCCTAAATCCCCCTCAGGTTCAGTGTGGAAAACAAATTCATATGGATAAATGAAAAAGTTTTTCAGACACATCAGTAGAAACATAATGCATACTTTCCCAAGTGACTTCCACTTGTGCAGCTGCTTCAGACATGAAAGAGGTGAAAGAACTAATTTCCTAATGTATTTTAACTTCTCAGAATGTCTACAAACATTTTGAAGCTCAGGAGCACTTTTTAAATGATGTGTGTCTGATCACTGAACATTTGACACCTTACAGCTAAAACTTTCCAGAAAGTATGAATATGGATATTTTTTTTTAAGGACACTTGTAAATTTATTGCAGCCCTTCCAGAACTAAAGCCTGCACATATCCAGGATATGTGGAACTGTGGTTAGTACAGGACTTGAGCTAATAATTCTTGAGCTAATAATGTAAAGCCTAGCTTAAAAGGCAAGTAGAACCCTAACTTATCTGCCTGAAAAAGACTGTACAGAAACAACACAGCTTCCAAATTAAGGAATTTCCAAATGAAGGAGCTGGCTAACACAGCCACTCAAGGGCTATTTATACTTATTTAACCTCTGCAGAGTTTCAACATCTGCCAGTAAATAGCCAGTAGAGTTCTGAAAGTCTAGTTGAGTCTCATCCATGCATTCAATCAGCTCTCTTCACACATGAAAAGTTAAACCTTAAATTTGTTTTGCACTAATGTGAAACACATTCCATGGCTCAGGAGAAGCAATGATATACCACACAGCATGATATGGTGATATCATGTTTCTCAGAAATATCAAGCTATCCAATTTTCCAGACCAGAAAACTATACAATAGATGAAGTAAAAATGCAGTAAATAAAAATCAACCTGTTTAAATAATGTTGAGACATTTGTGAAATCCTGGGATGAAATTCTGGAGGTAGGCACAGAGTTAGGAGTCTCAAACAGAACTTTAATAACACTACACCAACAAATAAATTAAAAGAAGATGATAAAAATGCAGTTTCCAGGAAAAGGAATGGCAAAATAATGTAACTGCTCAGTTTTATTGCAGTCCCTTTCTAAAGCTGTTTTCTGCATGAGAAAGGCAAGAAATTGTGTGAAATTCAACTGTTCCACTTTAGGCTGCTCTTCATGTCAAACACCATGATATGTCTTTCAGAAGCTGCTACTTTGTGTTGTCAGGTTCTTTCAGTTCACTCTCTTTCTTTCTCTTGTTTGGGAAATGCCTCTTCTCTCACACTTTCCCTGCTTTTTAGTGACTTTGCTTTTTCTTTGCAATTGATAGAGATATAAGATCTGATTTAGCAGCCAAAAGATAGTTATCTAAACAAAAGATAATTTTCTCTTATTTTCACCTGAGCATCAATTTCCTCTAACTCACATCAGATTGCTTTCAGGGTTGTGCTCAGTTTGATCTGGTCTTTTCTGTATCATTCTTTACCTTCTGCCTGCCAAGCCACTGTATCTTTTCATATTCATTCTTCTGTCTTGTTTTCCTTTTATCAGGTAAACCCAACCACTAAATATTAGGATAATTCCTGCTATACTAAGCAAGCTGAGTCTTCTAAGTACATCAGATTTGCAAAAACTGGGGTGGTGGGGGGGAAGCATCTCCTTAAGTACTTAAATGGAAAACATAACAATCATTAAAAGTGCAGGCAATGAGGCACTTCCATGAGGGAGACCCAGGAGTTTACTGAAAGATGACTTTGCAGAAGGAAAAGTTAGAAGGGATTTGGCACAATCTATGCATACATTTTGTAATCTCCAAAACTGGTATACAAGAGAGACTGATTAAGGCTAGAAAAAGGTAGCACTTCCCTATCCCAGAACATCCCAGAGGTACAAAGAAGCTAGTTTTAAATGCTAATTAAAATACCCAAACAAACAAACCCAACAAGCCAACCAAAAACCCTACAAACTGACTTTCTACATGAAAGACAAATATATTGCCAAAATAAGGACTAAAAATCTTAAGAAGGGTGAAAGTGAAAGCACAAGAAATTGGTTGCAGATGGTGCTGGACTTAAAATAGAATTCAAGAGCTACACTACAGAAAGGTAAGTAATGTAACTTAGTTCTGCTTCCAAGGTATTTCAAAGAAGGATTGCATGGATGTCTCAGGGCTTTTAAGTCATTGTAGCTACAATGGATCTTGTCACTTAACATGAGTACTGTGTAGGAGGTTTAAAGTTTATGTCAGGTCAAAAAATGCCTGGATTGTATTTATTTGAGAAAAATATCCTTTTTGGGGACCATCTGTACAACATACACCTGGAAGAAATCAGTTTCCACTGCAAAATGTTTCCTTAGCTCTCATGTGGATCTTAGTTCAGGACTCTTGTGTGTTCTGACAATGGTTCTATGTACTTGGAAAATGAAGACAGGTTTTCTTAATATTTTGAAGATAATCAGTTGACACAGATGTTAAAACATAATGCTACAACAAAATGGTGACTGCTTCTTCTACTTTCTCATTACTGCTCACTGCCTCTTCAAACTTTAGGTTTAGTTAAACCTTGTCAAGCCTGTGGCAATATCTGAAGAGACTGTTAAAATTAATTAAATCTTTTGAAAATGTTTAGCCACAGACCTGCTCTTATTGAGTTTTCTGGAGAGTGACATCAATGAGAGGAGCAGAAGGTGCAGCTTCTCCTTCTGTCCCATCATATCACAGGATTCAGGATACAGATGAATTCTGATGTAGGCTTGTGAAAGACAGCTTTTGGGGGGGAAATGCTGAAGAAACTTTTAATGTTAAAATTGATATGTTTCTGTTTTGGGGAGGAGAAGTATTTTTCTGTTCTAGATGAGCCCCTATTCCAAGAGGGATATGGGGGTGATGGAGTGAGCCCAGAGAAGGGCCAGGAGAATGATCAGAGGACTGGAGCACCTCTCCTACAAGGACAGACTGAGAGAGTTGGGGTTGTTCAGTCTGCCGAGGAGAAGGCTCCAAGAGACCTTCTTGTAGCCTACCAGTATCTGAAGGGGGCTACAAGAAAGCTGGAGAGGGACTTTTTAGGAGGTCAGGTAGTGATAGAACCAGGGGAAATGGGTGTAAGCTAGAGGAGGGGAGATCTAGGTTGGATATTTGGAAGAAGTTCTTCACTGTGAGGGTGGTTAGACAGTGGAACAGGTTGCCCAGAGAGGTTGTGGAAGCCTCATCCCTGGAAGCTTTTAAGACAAGGCTTGATGGGGCCCTGGGCAACCTGATCTAGTGGCTGGTGTCCCTGGCAGGCAGGGGGGTTGGAACTAGATGATCTTTAAGGTCCCTTCCAACTCTGACAATTCTATGATTCTATGCATAAAGAGATGAAGAGCCTGGAAGGAGATAAGAGCTGTGTTAAAGCTACATCCCACTGAAGTTCAAAACATGACAACAGGCTACTCCATTTCACTGGTTCCCATACTCCATGCAAAGAAGAGAAGTATGAACTAGGCAGGGTCTTAGAGGAAGCAATGAAAGTTAGGAGAATTTATCAAGTCCAAGAGATTTCTGTGACACTGCACAAGAAGTATGTGTGTGCCTCTGTTTATGCTTGACAGGAACAGAAGCAAAGGAGAGCATGCTGCAGAGGCCCCTGTTGGCTCCATTCATAGTCACCAGGTTCACAAAGTAGCAGAGGCACATTCACAAAACATTGAATCTGAGCTAATTAAGTCATTTCAAGATTAATAGCTGTAGCCCAAAGCCAGCTGAACATAGCTCCTATGCTTCAGGGCCCAAGTCTACATCACACCAAGCTGTTGCTTTGTTTGAATGTCTTCTCCTGGGAGAAACCTTTTTCCAAAAGAAATAAATACCATTCACAGAACTTGCCTTCATAACTAACTGACCTCTTCCCACAGCTAGCATGGAGACAAAGGGTCAAAGGAACTTCCACCATTTAAAATAAGAGTACAGGAATGACTGGTCAAGAGCCTGTAACACAATAGCAATTGTCATAAGGATGTGTTGTTCATGCATCATTCTCTGAACAACAGCCAGCTTCTGAAGTGGTGATTTCAGAAAGTTGCCTATGTTTTGAGTGAAAAACACCAGAGTCCTATCAGAAATGACTGCAAGACTCCTTTTGATTTCCTAGGGGTAAGAACTGCACTGAATTCAGAAAGAAAAGACCATGAAACAGGAGGAGGGATTTTGTGGGGAAAAGTTTGTGATAATGTCATTAAAATCTCTATGCACAAGGGAATGAAGCAAAGGCTGAACTGGCTTTTGCCCACAGGCATTTCCAAATTTGGGTGCCTCACTCAGTTGGTTTAGCATTCTTTCAGCATAGTTTTGTGCTTTCAACATTTTTTCACGTGGAATATAACCAGAGGGGGAAAAATATTTCATGATGTAACTCATTGTAGTCCAGAGGAATGACTCCAGTACAGAATATGGTTCAACATCATCTGTAGATTTTAAATATTCAACAATCAGATGAAATAACAACTATTTAACCATAACCTACATCCTAAGTATGACTCTGAAACATTATGGTAAAATGCATGAAGGCACAGGTAAAAAGGGCAAACAGTTCCATTACCATAGCATATCTATGTATTATATGTTCTGGAGTTAACAAAATACCTAACAATAGGAAGGTTGTGTTATTTTTTCAAAACAACTTTGACAAGGAAATAGATTTGCCTCCAAAATAAGCTGGTTAAACTTTGCAGAAACAATTTTCTCCTCTTGGTGTATTCTGAATATGAAATTCCATGCAACATTACTTTTGATATCATGAAAGTCATAAAAACAAACCCCTCAAAGCACCCCTAAACCCCAACTTTGCAACACTAGAGATTGTCCTTAAACAAAATGCAACATCAAAAACCTCCAAAAAAAGTATAGTAACACTTGTTTCTATTGGCAAGTAGCACTGCTTTGTCATCTTATTTTATAGCCTGTCAGGAACTTTGGCTATAATGAAAGAAAAGAAAAAAAGACAAGAAAACCAGCACCCAAAAACCCTTTTGATTCCTATCTTGTTATTTAACTTAGCATTTAACCTGATACAATTGAATGTTATGAGAGGACCTGTTGTTAAAATAATGAGACATGTAATTTTTACTACTCTTGCTCAGAAAGATTCAGGAAGATCCTATTGTTTTCAGGCACTTATAATCAATTCAATTATTTTCAGGAAAAGGAGCTATGTTTTCTATGTCCTACAAATCTTAGAGTGATTCAGTTGTTAGAAAAACTCATGCACTGCCATAAAGTGGAGAGGATAATATCTATCTTTCACATTTCTTAGTTTAATTGTCTTACTGCAACTAAGTATGACACACAATGTAAGAAAGATTAATGAGGAGAGAAAATTGAAGTCAGCAGCCTCAGGCAAGACAGTTTCTCTGAACTGGCTTTCTCATCTCTGAGGAGATATGATTAACCTTAAATGAAGCTGGATTTTTTACCTTTTCCTCTACAAGACTTGTTTTTCAGGTTCTGTACTCAGAAGAAAACTTCCAGCTTTCCAGTTCTTGAATGTATTTTAAATAAATTCAAACAGTATTTCACTCAGGCTTCTTATGTAGTGTCAGGAATTTGCTAACACTGCTAAGTTTTGAAGTATGATTGAAGGTATCCCTCTCACATCTGCCCTAAGTTTCTTCAGTAGATTCAGCTCTGCACCAAAACAAACAAACAAACTGGGTTCTAAGCCATCAGAGCAGTAGTGGTGAAGTACTGTTTGCTCCCACCCTTAAAGGTCCTGATGACAAACATGTCTTTCCCCACACAACTCTTCATATCACTGTTCTGCACTTCCTCTTCCCTGGATGGTCTTGCCTGGTCCTTGGCTTGTTCCTCTCCTCTTCACACATTAGAAATGTAAAATAGATTTCTTTTCTCATGAGAGAGATATTAGGACATTGACAACACATCAGGTTTTTCCTCTTCAAGTCTTTGCTCTGCAGGCAGCCACACTGAGTCCTCAGAGAGCAGCAGGATGTTATGGCAACATGAGAGTCAGGCTCATTAAACTGATAGAGGAGTGGCTTCTGATGCTCAGCTCTGGCTGCTTTACCAGAAAACTATTCCTGCCTCTGTCCCAGTTCCTTTCTGCCCCTAGATGCACTACTGGATATGCATGTGCCCTAATTCATAATTTATTTCCTAATAATTAGGAAACCTCATAAGGTTTCCTAATTTTTGACAGTATCTTCACTGTTGTGCATGTACTTTCAGGTGGAAGAGACTCCATTATCAATATCATTTTATTGACAAGGCCTTGAAGGAGGATCACATCATCCTTCTGCCAACAAGTCAGCTGTATGCATTTGAGTTTCCAGTAAAACCTCAGATTTTCCCACAGAAGGACCAGCCACCAGTAGTGAAAGCACCACTGCTGCTCATTGTGGACAGAGGTGAAGTATATAAATGAATCTTTGCATCTGGGTTGCTCCATATACTATTTCTGATGTGCTCAAAGAATGTCCTCAAAGAATAGATAAAATAATAATAAAGAATAGACTGTTAAATAATAGTAGATAAAATAATCTCCAGGCATTGTAAAACAGGGAGACCTCAACCTTTCTGGTTACTTGTCAAGGGATTGACTTCATTTAAGCAATTATTTTAATACAGTTTCCTTTAGACACAATATCTGAAAAATTCATATCAAGAACTTGAAAATGCTGAGAAGTTGTGCAAATATCCTGCCAAACTTTATCCTTGAGCCCAGGAAAGAAAATGCTTCAAGAAAAGAAAACAGGAGAATAATACATTTCACCTTTCCTTTAAATGTTCTCACCAACAACCTTGTTCCACAATAGCCAAAGGAAAAAGTGTATAATCAGTAACATATAAAATACTCCAAAAGACTGGAATCACATCAATCTCCATTAGTGTAATACAGTATCTTCAGTATCTGAAGGGGGCTACAAGAAAGCTGGGGAGGGACTTGTTAGGAGGTCAGACAGTGATAGAACCAGGCAAAATGGGTATAAGCTAGAGGAGGGTAAATTTAGATTGGGTATTAGAAGGAAGTTCTTCACTGTGAGGGTGGTTAGACAGTGGAACAGGTTGCCCAGAGAGGTTGTGGAAGCCTCATCCCTGGAAGCTTTTAAGGCCAGGCCAGATGGGGCTCTGGGTGACCTGTTCTAGTGGCTGGTGCCCCTGGCAGGCAGGGGGGTTGGAACTAGATGATCTTTAAGGTCCCTTCCAACTCTGGCGATTCTATGATTCAAATTGCTGTCTATGTTTTACAGTCTGATGCTTCCTTGAAGCTCACCATCAAAGTCAAAACAACCTGAGCCTGAAAGAAGCAGTATTGGATAGAAACCTTAACAACACAGAAGCAGCAAGGGACATAAAAAGGGCTTTATATATGTGCAGTTTTGCATTATCTTTTATAAACTTATACCTTGCCTTATAAGATACAATAGAAAGGCAAGTTATCCCTCGCTTACATATAAACAGGGCTGTGGAAAAACAGCCCTGGTTTGCTCTTTCATTGGCCTTAAGTGATATGCATCTACTAACAGAATTATTTTGTTTCTCAGCACATCACTACTGCTATTTTTATTCTGAAAGTTTCACTCTTCTCAAGGAATGTAATATTGAATTATTAGACATTCAAATCTTTGTGAAGCTTGGGAATGCTATGGGTAGTCATGAAGGTCGATGGGAAAACAGTTATTAAGTAGTCTTTTGTTTGGTGTATCAGAAACAGGAAATAATTACAAAGATCAGCAGGACAAAAGCTGTAGTATGAACTTAGATACAGTATGAGGGTTATTTCTTGTCTGTGTGGGAGTTCTGCCTGGACATTACTCTTTGGAGCCCTTAATCTGAAACATTAGAAAAACAAACAAACAAACAAAGTGCAAGGAATGGTTGCAAGACCAGTAGGAGGGGGGAGGATTTGAAGAAATCAAGAGACTATATTTCCCTCTTCCCTCAGAATTCTGGTGTGGCAGGGGCTTGGAACATCCTCTAGTATTTCAGTCAGGGATGCAAACCTATAGAAGATATTAGCTTAATACTTACCTATTTTTTATTTTATTAACACAAGTAATACAAAAATAAGGAGGAGAATGAAGGGCATACTCCTGAGGTCTACTTTCTGTTAAATGCAGCAATCTTATTCTCCTTTCTTATCTCAGTTAATGCCACTGGGCTAAGAATTCAGACACTACTCATCAAGTTTACATAGCCATATTTCACCAGCCTCTTACTGCTGCCATGAAAGCATATAAAAACTGTGATGATACTTCTGACTGGAAAGGACTTTGAAACTGTCTCTAGCAACAATAGAAACTGTGTGACACAAAATTGAGCTCACACAAAACCTGTGCTCAAGTGTGTCAAAAGGACAGACATTCACTTTTTTGTAGCTAAACCAGAACATCTTTGGTAGGACATGGTAACTGTGAGGCTGTGGGGCTTTAGCTTTAGTTTGAAACCTAGCATAGGCTTGGCAGGAGCTGTGAGGAAACATGCTTGATTTATGCTCTTACTAGTATAACCTGTGAAATAAGGGGTGTGCAGCCATTTATGGGGCCACATGACAACTGATGTTATGCAAATTTTCAAAGTCAAAAAGAAATTATTTGGGGAGGGATTGTCTTGGGAATAAGTTTAACATCAGCTTCCAGACCACAGCCTAAGAGCTGCAGGAGAAAGACTGTGGAGAAAGTGAATGGCAGTACCATGACAAGAATAAGCACTCATGTAATGAGGGCTAGCTTTAATTCAAATTGGTCCCTAGAGAAAAACAAACTCTGAGTATCTCCCTAATTTACAGCTAGTGAATCATTCCTGGAGAAGTAAGCACCAGGGTGTCAAGAGAGACGAAAAATCCTTCTGATTGTCTTCAGTGACACATGCTTCTCTCTGTTACCTATATACAGGACTCAGACACTTTGAAAAGCTAAATTTGAATCAGAAGTTGTGAATATTAGAATGCATTCATAATAAGATAACCTAGGATTGTCCTAGAAATGTCAGTGTATGAACTACAGACAAGCAAGCTGTCCTTGTTTTGCTGGCACAGAATCACAGGCCAGCCATGGTCTGCAGGCTGAGAGGTTCGAGTCAGGCAGGAGCTTTGGCTGGGAGGGGAAAAAGGCAGGGCAGCTGCCATGGGCTGCCTCGTGGGTGTATCTCATGCCATAAATATCATGTTCATTTTAAAAGGGAAGTTCCTCTTGCTCCTCATCTTTCTTTTCCTGCTTCTCTCCATCCCTGGAAGGGCTTACTTGCCATTCTGCTCCTATGGACTGCCTTCCTGTTTATTGTGACTGCTGTACATTTGCTGAGCTGAATATAGTTTTGTATAGTTTATATTGGCATTGGTATTAATTTTGCTGTTTCATTAAATGTTTTCATTTCAACCAGTAGGCCTCCTCTCCTTTTCCTGATCACCCTTCTCTACTGAGGAGGGGTCAGCGGGTGATAAAGCAACTGCCATCAGTCCGATGCACTGCAGGAGTCAACTGAAATGTCCCTGAGTTGGGAAGAAAGGAGCCCTGCTACCTGAAAGGGCTGGGGGGAAATCAGTGGACAAATGCCTTTTATTTTAGCCCAGTCATTTTGATGGTTTTCTGTTTTCAAGTGTTTGCTCTAACATCTGCTTAAAGAAAGCTGGCTTTGGAACATAAAGGCCTTAGCATTCCTAAGGTGCCATTAAGGGTGCAGAACACGTCACAAAGTACACAGCAAAAGACCTGAATGATGCAAGACCCAGCATTTCCCCCCATTTCTGGCAGATTTTGGCATAATATTCCTATGAAAAATTGCTTAAAGGATTGCAAGACTCTGCATAGTCAGGTGAAACAACAGTTTTGCACCAGGAAACTTCTCCACATGAAAGAGAAAAGGTCTTAAAAAAATACTGCGGTCAGTGTCCCTCTATTTTAAACTCTGTTCTTAATCTTGAACCATGATTTGTTTCAGGTTTTGTGAGTTATGTGATCTCACTTTTTTTTTCTACTGTAATATGCTCAGTTATCAGTTATTTAGCATATTCTTTATGGGAGTTCAAGGATGGTCTACTCACCCTAGATGTACAGACTGAAAAAGTGTTTGTTGGCAGCTTGGTCACCACATTCAGAAAATAAGATACCTAGAGAGCTGTTAGTAGAATAATGTATGGTATGGAACAACAACTCTTAACAACATAAGCTTTCAAATCCTGTGTCTAGAGGTCAGGTTTGAAGAGAATGTAAATTGACAGAGACTTTGGAAGTCAGTAAGGCTCTTAAGATAATCTGGTCCTATGTATTAAGGCATAAGACTGTTCATATATAAGAGCTCTTCAAACTCTCAAACATTTGTGGGGGGGAAATGATACTTCAGAAGTTTTGAGGTAAGAATTTCAAAGGCATTGAAGAACACTTTACCATGCCATGCAGTTATAAACTTCTGACTTACCAAGGACTTGCAAGTTCCTCACACATTCATTACCTGCAAAGCTGAAAAAGAGCAGCTGAAGGACAGGACCAAGAGCAACCAACCACTTGAATCCTACTAACACCAGGAAGAGGCCAGAAGCAAAAGCAGAAGCAAAGTCCAGATCACATTCTACTGCAACCAAAGCAAGTATGCCAAAAGCTGTGAGGCAATCAAAAGAAAGCAGAGCCTTTCCATTCAAAAAAGTCAATGCCAGCAGAGCTTGAAGACCACAGAGAAATGGAGGCTAGGCAAGGTAAAGAGTTTTTAATATGTAGCAAGACCCAATAGTGATCCAGCAATAAGAAAGACTATAACTAGCCATATTTCTTCCAGAATAAATCACTTGAAGACAGGAAGGGCCATCTGATGACATAAATTCTCTTGCAGCCAGTTTCAAGGTTTAGTGTCAATTAATTTTAATAAAGTAACTACACTTTTTTTCCCCTGGCTAAAATCTGAACAGTTGAGTATCTCTGAAGGGCACACAAAAATAACTGAGTTTAAAGAGGGATTTATTTTCATTTAACTTGAAGGTATTTCTGGTATCTTTGATCAATATTAACAGTAAAAATATCAATATTTATTAATGAAATTCATATTCTTAGCCTATTAGTAAAAGCAAAAATAACATTTTTATGAGTCTTTGTCCTCTGCCTGGTGCAAGCAATTACACAAGGGTTCTACCAGTTTGTAGAAACTGCAGAAACACAGTCTTACTTAGCATAGTAATAAAACAAAAAATGAAATAAGTTTGAAAATTGAAGCAATCATAGGAACAATTGTATATAACTAGGCAGGATATCAATTCCCTAGAAGGGAAAAGAGCAGGGAATACAGCTTTTTCTAGGTGTAATGAGGGGTGAGATCCTTCAGGTATCTTACTCCCTGCAGTAGGAAATGTATTTAAAACAAGTGTTGCTCTAGTCAAACAGAACAACTCATAGGTCCAGAAGCAATGCCCCATAGAATCAGCAAGACACAGCATGAAGTTTATCACTTTTGTCAAGGAAAGATGAAATCTGTTCTTTTATCCCCTGCTGATGTTTCATGTATCACAAACTTGCACTGTGAGCAGGCTGCATCCTTCTGGGAAACATTTGCAAGAGAGCATAGAAAGTGAGGGTGGCATCCATGACTGGAATTGCTGGAAAAAACACAGCCATGGTGACAATAAAAGCAATAATGCATTTTCATCTTAGAAACCTTACTGCAGAAGCTTAGAAGGGCCCAAGAAATTCTGAAAAATGCATTAGACAAGTGAAGCTGTCCTGCCATTTTGTCAGAAAGGGGCAAGTGTGCAGTAGCCATCTGAAGACATGGTCAATCAAACCATCCATTAGCTTCTGCCTAATCCACTACTTGAGAGGGTTCTTGCCAGCAACCACTCCAATGCTGAATAACAAAGGAAAACAAAACAAGAAGGAGAAGTCTTTTGATGTGCAAGGTATTTTTGCGTCCAAATTCTACTAAAACCTCTGACAATTTAAATTACTACAGGAGGTTTCAGTTTAAATCAAGAGTTTTCAAAGGAAATGCATATAAAGCACTAATCCATCAGAATGAGGTGAAAGGGGATAAACATCCTACACCTTCAACTTTAAATGACTAATTAGCTACTCAATAAAACTATGCAGCTGTTCTTTTTGCTAACCATTAAACCATAAAGATACAAAGACAATGAAAGGAGAATGACCTTCTATATGTCAAAGGATATTGCTGAAGGCATCTGCAGCTAATGGGCCCATGCTTGCTCGTGCAGAAAGAGTAAATAGGTTTATTAGCTTACTCAGCTGGAAAATGCTTAGCAGCTACTGGTCATCTGATAACAAATTTAATTCATAGCTCATTTAGCTACAAAGGGAACTGATTTTTTTTTTAATGCTGTTATTCAAATATCCTGAAACATAATCTGTCCCCAGAGGGGGTAAGACAGATTCATGAACCCTAGAACAAAATGTTTTCTACTTATTCTGTCCTGGTTTGCATCATGTACCACTGCATGGAGTTTCTTACGATTTAAGCATAGATTTCTCAGAAAAAGATTAGTTTCTGTAACTAGAGATAAAAATTGGAACATTTAAAACCTTCTTGAAATCCATCTTGGGGTTGTTGCAACTACACAGCTTACCTAATTATAAGATGTGTTTAAAAGAAAATTAAGTGTAATGGGTAAAAATATTTCATTGTTTGAGTCAGAACATATGTTCATGCTACAGGTTTGCTCTCAAAGCATCTTAAATTTTATTTGGATTAGATTCTTCTGCTATGTATAAACTAGCATCCTTACATTAGCTGTCTTGGACTAGATATGAAACTGAGAAGGGGTCATACCCACAAATATTTGCTTGGAGCTGCCTCAGTGAACTATTACTGATCTTCTGGGATTTTTTTCCCACCCACTGAGGAAAGTCTGCTAAGATTGGCAGAAAGGGGAACTCTTTCTACCCAAAACTTCCTGGGAAATTAGTCACAAAATCAGCACTATAAGTTCACCTCTGTCATTTTGTTCTCTGTAGCAACCCAGTCAACGGCAAAGACTAAAGCAACTGGAGAAGCTCTCAGTAACAGATCAAAATATAATCACATTATTGAGGTGCTAAACAGGGAGGCATCAAAATCTGTATGTAAATAGTATGATAGCAGAGTTGAGCACATTTTTCATGGGAAGAAGGAAGGGAGAGAAAGAGCAAAGAAGATTCCACCCTTACTGAAGCAATGCTTCTTTTTTCCCTAGATATTTTTAAGGCTTTCATTTTTAAGCTAGGTATCATTTCCTCCAAACCAGTAGAATCTTAAACATTCATTTTTCCTTTCAGTAATGGGTTTGTCTGTTACTATTTATTTCTTATATAGCCTTTTTGCTGTCAAGAACAAACTAAAGAGTAGGTAGAAAAAATAGTAATACTTTTTCTAGGTTTCTGGAATATTTACCAAATATATTAACTAATTCTCTGGCCTGAATACTCATGAGTATTTGTAGTTGCCAAGTGTTCTGTAAGTTGCACAGTCATTCTCATACTTGTGAAACCTATCAAAACTTCCTGGTCTTAAAACACAGAAATGAAAATCATGTTCTTTGAATGACACTGCTGTTGTTTATAAGAAGAATTTTTAGGATAGGTTTATGTCTTTTTTATCTTAACTTTAAAACAATTGAAGTAAAGTCCTTCAGTTTTCCTTGCAAAACAGTGTGAAAAACATTACACTGGTAAATTAAACTGAGAAGCTTGATTAAAATCCCTCCTCAGCACTACATCTTTAGATATCTTGTGCTGAAACATGTTGTAACAGAAAAGACAGTATTCATTTGACATCATGTTTCTTAGAACAGTGAAAAAGAGGAGCTCTGGCATTTTCTGGTTTAGCTCAGAATAAATCTATTAACATTAGTTTGACAGTGTGAGCACTTCAGACAGGTTATGAGAATGTGAACCCCACTACCACAACCATATTGCCCTGGGTTAAATCAGTTAAAGCACATACCATAGTCACCTAGGATGCTCTTTTTCTCTTCACTCAAGAACTGGCATGAGATATATATATATATATATGTTATAGCAGTACTTTTTTTATACATTAAATGAATGGATGCATGGGTATTTCCTTTGTAAGCTGTTGCAGCAGTCATTCATCAAAAGAAATTAAATGTTCAGACTCCAGTGGTTGTCTTTTAAATGCTTTTAGAGATGTCTTATGGCTCAGGGATGTTTTGCATGCAGACTCCCAGATTTAAACACCCACACAGAAATGTAGTTTCTATGTGAATCACACACTGCAGCAGAAAGAGCTCATCAGATTTCTGAAAGGGCCTGGATTTCTGCAGAAGGAAAGATGCATTAGGCTTAAAATATCAGCAGAGGACAGCAATAAATATATCCTATTTACAAACACTACTCTTGCTATACAGAGCCTGAAGTCAATCCATGCTCTTGTGCTTGTCTTTCCTATTACCTAGCTGTAAGTAAGTACCTTCCTGGAAGAAGGAACTGTAGCTAGGAGGAAACTGCAGATTCTGAGGTGCAGATATACCATGGGTTGGTTGAATCAGGACTGGTCTGCTTACTGCAATAACATCCTTCTTCTAAGTGAGAAGTGAAACTCTTTGTACCCAGTGCTGTGCAGATGTAGTGTTAGAAAAAGTCACTCTTGGAACAAGCATCACTTTTTCTAAGACACCAGAGGGAAAACATGAGAAAAATCAAGAATTAGCAAGAAGATTAGAATGAATTAGAAGTTTCCATTATCTAGTGGAAGCCTGGTCTCTTACAATGTCTGCTAAGGTTATGAAAAGTCAGGTGTAAAATGGGTACAAGCTTGCAGAGGAGAGATGAATGATATAGGAATCCAAGCAGTGGAGAGATGAGAGAAGAAAAGAGGAGAAACTTCTCCAAACATGAAAAGGGGGAAAGGAGAAGAACAAGCCAGGCAAAGAAAGAAGGAAGGTCATGTCATATTCTGTTTGTTTTCTTTTGGGGAATTAAAAAAAATCAGCAAGGCTCTGAGAAGAGAGAGGTGGAAGCTTTGAGAAGTAATTCAATAGAATAAAGGTTGCTGGGATTGTGGGTATGGCATTCATTTGTGCTGAAGAGGTAGAGCTACTGGATTCACATGCATTTGATCATAAAGTTACAGAGCAATAAAACCCTTTTCTTGCTGCACCCTGCCCTTTTATCACACCTAAAGGTGTGTTTCTGCCAGGGACTCTTTTCAGGTTTGTTGCCTTCTTCTCTTGGTTTATATATTCTAGAAAATCTTTTTTGTAGGTTATTTTTCTGGTTTTTTTTCCAGTCTAAAATAAAACAGATGTGGGAGTTTCATGTCTTGTAAACAAGCTGAGAATGCAGTGGTCCTTTTTAACACCCTCCTATGTTCCCTAAATATACTTTACAGAAAGAAGAATTAGGCAAAGAAAACAGCTGAGTAACTATGCTAGGAGAGCTACTCTCAGTGACAAATTGGTTTTCTGGAGTTTTTAGAAGATACTAGTAAAACCTAAACCTTAGAAACATTCTATGTAGCTTGCTTGTTTTAATTCAAGTCTCTTCACCAGTATGAAAGTACAAATATTTCAGTCTGCTGTAAGTATATATTTGTGAGACTCAAAGAATCTAATTTTTTGTGAGCCTAAATAATTAGGAGTAATTATAACTAGCTAAATATTTTGTAATGTTTTAGTAATCAGAGAACTGTATTAAATAAACCACAAAAAAATCAACTCTCCTAAAAAACCAAAGTGGAAACCAAACCCCAGGTATTTTAGCTTCAATACTCTGTATTTATTTAACAATAGAAGAAACTGTATGATTCTGAAAATTTCAGCTCTTGTCAAAAAATCTGAGGTAGAAAATAAACCCAAGGTAGTTTAGCTTTGGCACTGTGTGATTGTTAATCAATAGGCTCAATTGTTCTTAGGGCTTTTCTTAGGTGTTTCACAGGACAATGTTTTTTCTTGTGGTAGAATAATTTCCTGCCCTCTGCAGTCCAATGCAATTCATACTAAGCTGCTGATGCCACTGTACAACAATATGATCCATAAAAACTAAAAGCAGGCAACAAAATCTGTGTGCATTTAAACACAGGGAGCTAGTTTTCAGTTGATGAGAACCTTTCATTTTTTTGCTGGGGTAAGAAAACTGGGACTCAGCCAACTGGGAATGAAGATTTTAAATGGTATCTGGTTTGGGTTTGTGTCTGGGGGGGGGACTGGAAGTGGGAGAGGGGACTAGTGGCACAGCTCCAGTAAGAAGCTTTGAGAAGCTCCCCTAGCTCCAAGCTGGACTCACCTCTGGTCAAGCTCAAGCCAATCAGCACCTCTAAGGTAACATATTTAAGATGGGAAAAGCTGTTGGGCAAGTTCTTTTGTTTTGGGAGTACTTTTGTTTTGGAGAGAAGTGGGACAGGAGAAAGGCAACAATGCAGGACACTGAGGTCAGAGAGGAAAGAGCATGTGAGGCAGTGGTGAGATGGCAGACTGAGCCCTTACAGCCCTCAGAGTTCAACAGGGGTGAAAAATCCCATCTGCAGCCCACAGAGAACCCCAGGCTGGAGCAGGGGATTAATCCTGAAGGAGGCCCTGACTCTGTGGAAAGCCTGCAGAAGGCACTCAGGGCTTTTAGGAGAGGTTCTTGGAGGACTGTCTCCCATAGGACAGATGCCACATTGCAGTAGGGGAGGACTGTGAGGAGTTTTCCCCTGAGGTGGAAGAAGCAACAGAAACAAGATGGAATGAACTGGGACTGACTGCAATTCCCATTCCCTGTTCCCCTGCACTACTGGAAGGGAGGAGGTAGTAGAGCTAAGACCAGGAAGAAGGGAGTGGTGGAGGGAAGGGTTGTATTTGAGATCTGGCTGGATTTATAACTGTCCTACTCTGATCCAGTTGATGAATTTCTGGTCATTCTGTTTAAATTAAACTCTTTCTCTTTCCCCAAGTCAAGTGTGTTTTTACCCATGGCCATAACTGGTGAGCAAGCCCACCTTGCCCTTCTCTTGATCCTCAAGGCTTTTATTGTATTTTCTCCTCTCCCCATCCCACTGGAGGGTGTGGGAAGGCAGGAGTGAGGGAGAAGCTTTTGTGGGGCTTGGCTGGCAGCTGGCCCTAAACCACGACAGTATCTCACATAGCCTTCAAAACACTAAAAACCCAACTAAAATCCAAGTGGCACTATAGTCTTGAAGATTAAGAAGTTATGAAAATGAAATGATGCAATAATACTATAAAGACACAAACTTCCAGAATATAATAGCCATTCACAATTGGTTAGACAAACCAACCCTGGAAGTTAAGAAATAACTTACTGAGTTCTTATCAATTATTTGAACATTATGCTTGACTAATTTCACAAGTTCTGTCCTGCCAATATAGTTCATCAGTTTATGTCAAACTGAAAACATGTTAGAGGAAAATCTCCAGTATTTATAAATGTTTCATCTGTTAAAGCAGTAGAAAGTCCAAGGAGTCAGTAATGTCTTACTTAATTACTGTTCCAGAGGAAAGCCTATGCAGAGCTGTGTCTACTGTTACTCTGCCATGTTGTACAAAAGCAGCCTCCTTCCAGCTAGAAAGAGCTTGCTAGTTGAACAGCACTTGGAGTAAGAATATCCAAATAAATATGAGGATATATAAGACATTTGGAAAGTTTATATGGTAGGCTATGCAATCATCTTAAAAAATAACAGCTCTCTGTAATATACATAGCAACAATATAATCAAGATAGTAACAGTTATTACTATAATGACTGCAGAAACATGACCACATTTTTAAGGACACAATAAAACCTGCTACACCTCTGCCTGCAACTATTGATTCATACTACATATTATCCCTTGGATTACTGATAGTGTTATTGAGGTCTATTACCAGTTTTAAATGGAGAAAATCAGAATGATCTTACATGATAATCAAAGGTAATGCCTTGTTTGTGGTGTGAAAACACTTAAGAGTGATGACAGTCTGGGTATACAGTCTTATGAGTAACACATGGAGATTAGGAAATTATCAAGAAAAAATATCAATCAATATTTGGAGGCTGTCTTTGGTACTTTTTCTGCACAATAATTAATGTTAGATCTGTCATAAATTTTCTGGTTTGTTAATTAATGCTCATCAAAGGAAAACAACTGTGAGAACCAGGCTGAACCCATTTTAGGTCATAACAGAGGATAAGGAATCTACACTCAACACAGAAACAACCTAAACATACCAAAAATACACTATTGAACACACAATGGAAAATACAAGAAGGTTGAGAACAACAACCTGTGCAAAAATGGGAGCAGGAGAAGTGAAGGGGAAGAGTGGATTCATCTGTGCCTGCCCTGGTTAGAGCTGCTGTGTCCCATCAGTGCCCAAGGGTCTTCCCTCCCCCTTGGCAGAGGAGGCAGCACTCCTATTCACCACATTTCACTACTCCAACTCAACTGGAGTAATTTTACACAACCAATTGCACACAGTGGTATCTTTTCCTATGTAGCTGGGTTAAGCAAAACAGAATTTGGAAGAGCAGTATGTGTCTCTGCTTTAATTTTTCCACATGACAAAGTGGAAGTGTGGAACTCAGACACAGTACAGTGGGATGCCACAGGTGAATAATGTGACTGTGTCACTTAGGGAGTCTATTTACATGTGACCTTCCTGCTGCTCTACATTGTGACATCCTCATCACAACTGTTAAAACATGTCAGCCAACAAGAGGCTGCAATTCTACTCTCATTCAAGTATAACTTACTGGTTTAGGGTCATTTTTTTGTTACACAAGCAAATGAGGTTTTCTGGCTTATCTAGCTGAGCACTGAGAAGCAATATATGGAAGGAAAAAAAACTCAAACAGAACTTAGGAAGATTTTTAAGGATCTAAGTTTTACAGGTCTTCTTTCATAAGCTTTTAATCCTAATACATAGAGAGAACTTTTTAGGAATTAGTAAGAAAATAATTGCTACTTAACAGTGAAAACTTGTATTGAACTCTCTTTTGTGAAAGGAGAGGTATCTGAACAATGAAGAATGTCATGTTGAAAGGTGGAACTGAAACAGCTCTTTAAAAGCACACCACTGTAAGCTACAGTTCAGCTATGATGTTTCTCCAAAAAAATCTATGTGCATAGTTTTTGCATTCCAGATGTGGTCTTAGTATATTTTTCTGATAATTAAGAGCTGTCACAACAATATCACAGACTCACAGAATGGCAGGGGTTGGAAGGAGTCTCTGGGGATCATCTAGTCCAACTCCCTGCTAAAACAGGTTTGCCCAGATTGGGTTACACAGGAATGGATCCAGGCAGGTTTTGGAAGCCTGCAGAGAAGGAGACTCCACAGCCTCTCTAGGCAGCCTGTTCCAGTGCTCTGGCACCCTCAAAGGAAAGAAACTTCTCCTCATGTTGAGGTGGAACTTCCTGTGTTCCAGTTTGTGCCCATTGCCCCTTGTCCTGTCACTAGGCACCACTGAAAAGAGACTGGCCCTGTTCTCTTGACATCTACCCTTTAGATATTTCTACCATTGATTCATAGCCTGTTTTCTGCAGTAACTGGGAAAACTTTCCTCTAAGTGACAGCATTACAGGAAGGAATCCATGAAAACCATGATGCAGTTACTAATATACCAAGCCACCAGAATTTCATGGTGGAAAAAAAGTAAAATAAAATGACAATGAACATTGTTAGCAATTGAAAAAAAAAATATTATTTGCCAATACAACAATGTTAAAAACTTTTCTGTCATGTTAATATGTCAGTTTTTCTTGTCCTTTCCTACTGAATATTTGATTGAACTGAATACACCTTGCTAAGTGTCCTCAAAAGCAACAAAGTAAGTAAAAGAGGACAGAAGAGGAGGAATAAGCTTCATGCAGTATTCACCAGGGAAGCAGAGGAAGATAAGTAAGATTTGCTCTTTTCCCTGCCCAAATATGTAAAGGGTTCCATGGGTAAGTTATGCCTGTGAGAAGACAGTAATTTGGACTTAATGGAATTCATATTCTCCAGAAGCTAAAAGATCTCTTGTATAGGTGAAAATTGGGGAGAAGAGTAGAATGATGCCTATGATTTTTTTATTAATCTATATTAAAGGAAGCTTATTGCCACTCTACTAATCTGAATTTCTGTACCTACTTTTGTAGCATATGTCTTTGCATTACCCTGCTCCTTACATTTACTTCTTTCAAAGGTACAAGGTAAGTTTAAACATACATAACTTAACAAGCTATTTGTCTTTCACTACAAACATTCCTTAAATTATATTAAAGATTTTTTTTCAACATTTTTTATTTGTGTCAGTTCCAGCATTTGCATGTTCAGCTGGCAGTTCATTAAATGAGGCAATCACACAGTCCATCACATCAAGTGTTTGACTGAAGGAATGAAAACTGGCAGGCTGTTATCACATCTGGTTATTATTATTTTAATGTGAAATGATCAGCTGCACTGACAAACAAAATTCATTGCTGGTTAACATGGAGAAGGTACAGATTGTGAAGAGCTTAATAGGAACATTTGGGGATCCTTCTTGCTGCCAGTTAAATTAAAGGGAATTTTGCCATTGGTTTCAATGGAAGCAAGACCAGATTTGATACAGTGCTCTCATAATCATACTAATACAATTTGAAATTGCAGTGATAGGAAAGAACATAGCACAGTCAAATTTGTTTAGTGTAGACAGAAATGTGGTGTCCCTTCTTTTGGGCTCCCAGAGAAATATGTCTGTACCTACCTACATAATTATGCATAGATAAAAAACTTGTGAGTTTATGTATTACATTCCATTAATTTATATATTTACACATTCCAGTCTATTTATATATTAAATTCCAGTACATTTTCTTTCTTTCTTCCTTTCTTTTTCCTTCTTTCTTTCTTCCCTTTCTCTCTTTTCCTTCCTTCCTTCCCTTTGTAGGTGTAACACTAGACTATATTCATGAACATTTGGAATTTTAACTTTACATGTTCTGTCAAACCATTGGAAACATACTCTTTTTCCAGAGAGATGATATCACCACCTTGAGATAGAAAACACTTTTTCCCTTCCAGGATTCAGTGATATTTATTTACAAGGTCTGACTTGACTTTCTCTTAACAGAATCAGAGTTAAGAATTGTCTCAGTGATGTTCCAAGGTAGAGTGCTGCCTGTCCAAGACCTTGTAAAAGTCATGCTATATGCAATACACATAGGAGCTTCATTCATTTCTTGACATAAAATGTAGACAGAAATTAATAGACTTGTTTGAAATAATACTTCAACCAAGCCCAGTGACTGGTAGCTCAAAGCAAGATGGAAGTTAGGTTGGATTGTCTGACTGTTGTGTCTTCAAGAGTTTTTGAATCTGTCCTGATTCCAGGAAACTAATTCAAGATAAAAGTGCATTTTTCAAGTTGGATGATATGAAAGGCTTTTTTTTTTGAATCACAGATTAAATTAAAGGAAGGAAACAGTAGGTAGTGTTTTGGATACTGTTTTAAAGGATGGCTGCCAGTTTTCTCTCCCTGGATTTAGCATGCCACTTCCCCATCATGTTTCACTCTCTTTTTCACACAACTTAATGAAATGATCAGATTTTTCTTTCAGAAATATGACTGAAAGTACAGTCCTGCCTGGATCCATTCATTCATTTCCTTTTTGAAGAAGGTCAAGTGATTTTCTGGCTTATAGTTATTCCCTAAAATATTCTAAAGCCTCTTTTATGACAAAAAGTTTTGCCTTTTTTCTGCTACCTCAAAGATAATGAGTTCAAATGAAATTCAAAAGTGATATTAACCATTCCAATCTTTAGATTTTTATTCAGTAGATGGTTTATGATTCTATAATTCCAACAAAAAGAAATTGAGAAGCAAACAAAACCTGTACAGTTTAGAGGTGCATTTTAAATACTGTTAATTTCCAGCAGCAAAGACCTGGTCAGTATTACTGTGCCAGGAATGGTAGAGTCATAAGGAACTCATCTTTCATGAAAGAATAGTGAAATGAATGCAAGTGAAGCAGATGTGTCAGCAGATCAGTAATATCCCCTTGACAGTCACTAACATATGCCAAAACATAACATCTGCAAAACAATGAGGAAGAACAAGACAATAAGCACACGTTAGACCATGCCAGTTTTATGGTTAAGGTGACACCAAGTAGCTCAAGCTGAATACAAACCATCCAAGGGAAAACTTTTATATTCTGTTGAAATATGGAGTCTAAATTTAGAAGAAGAAAATGCAGCTACTACCACTGTATTGCATGAAAAGCATGGGTTCTGTAGTAAGGAGAAAAATAATACCCTGGTTTTAAGTGTTCAAAACCCATCACTACACTCAAGAATAGGTTCAGTTCTGATGTGAGATTCTGTCAGTTAAATTATTCCCAGGTCCTGATTCTACTGCTCTTCAATTAGTTTCTCCTTTATTCCTGAAACTTATTTGTTAATATGGGGAGCAAATGGAAGAACCTATCTTTAAAAGAAGTAATAAAATCAGACAGAAGCATGTCTCTTGATAGAGGTATAAGCATGAGCAAGGGCAGATGATAAGAGGAAGCTATAAGACTGTGATACTGTGACTGACTTGCTTAGAAGACAACAGAATTTTAATTTCTTCACCAGTGTCTATCACAGATACCAGCCAATATCTCAACATCAGCAACACTGACAACTCCATCTGGATAACTATACAATGTTTTCCAAAACTGTCAAAGTCTAAAAAAGTTCTCAGCATTCATTAGTGCTTCTTTAGTTTTTGTAAGATATTCTTAAATTCATTATTTAATTCCCCCAAATTAAAATCACTTATGAAAACAATGCAGAATTGCACACTTGGAACTAAAGATCCCAGTTTCTGAAGAAAAGAGGCTATGTGATAATTACAATGCACCTCAGTGTCTATCAAGCTGAGATTTCCCATGAAGAACAATTTGAAATCAAACATACTTCTTTAAGACCATTTTTGTCAGACCCCTGAGGGCACTAACTGTTCTCAATGGCCTGCACAATATCCCATGGAGCCTTTCCCCATCTGCTGCCTAAGAGGAGCCCCACTGCAACTTACTTCAGAGCTTTCAGTGTCTGCCTGAGTAATGCAGTAGGTGTGTAGGTGTCCCTGAACCTTTCTCCTTGGTGGTCCTGAGACCTGTGCTATTAGTAGCTCACCTCCTCAACAGGCCCCTGGGACACAGACTGCACCTTGTCTGCAGTCCTGTCTTTGAACATGACTCCTGGATGGAGTTTGGACCCATGTTTTAGCCTTGTCTCCAGCCCTGTTTCTGGCAACATCTCCTTCTGCTCCGGGCTGCAGCCTCTGGGAGGATGTTGGACCTGGGTCACTGCTTGCCTTACCTGCTCTCAGCCTCCCTATCACCGTGCCCCAGAGGTGGGGGAACAACCTGCACCAGGTCACTCTGGCTCCCTTGCCCTGAAGGATCAGTCTGCCACTGCTCCCTGCCTATTTTTAACAAGCTCTATATACATAATGACCCATGAAAAAATGCTAACCATTTATTTGGTGTCTGATTCAGCTGTGATCCAAACTTTGAACTTAGGCTTGAACAATCACAGAAAAATATAAAACTAGTCTTGAATTAGCCATAGTAGGGCATTTGTTTACCTATTTAGCCCCCAGTTAAGACAAATGATATCTACATTTTTTCCAAAAGCTGTTTGTCTGACTGGTTCTTAAGAATTTTCACTGATCCAGTGAGGTTCCATCACTTACCAAGAAACCCATGACAGTTCTTCATTAGCTTTACCATTTTAAAGTGTTTTCCACTAGCAAAATAGGTCAAATGCTCCAGAGCTGTAAACCACCCCATTCATTTCTCCTGGACTGTCTCCACTGGATCATGTAGTTCTTGAAGTCCAATGCCCCAAACTTCAGTCCTCTGGCTGGCTAGTCTACCACAGACCTCATTTATTCCTGAGTACAGGATGACTTCATACATCTTGCTGACTGTACTTTAGCTTTGTGCTTGCTTTTTCCCTAGCACTGTGGGCTCATGCTCATCAGAAAAACTGCTACCAAAGTGGCAGTTCTCATTTTGTATCACTGCAGTAAATAATACCTGCTTTACATTTTCACATACTTTGCCACTTTGTCTTTACCATATCAAATTCTGATCCCATCCTCCAGTGTGTGAGATGTCTCTCCCAGTTTTGGATCATATGAAGATACAATAAACTCACTCTCTATTGCACCACCTGGGTTGTTTATAAAGGCATCCTAGACAGTGTGCTGCATCAAATATAAGATACATGACAGCTACTGACTGCTCTTCTCTATTGGGCTTTTTGCTCTAGAATCTTTCTGAGGATTGATGTTAACTGACAACAACTGGAAAACTGTTCTCTTTGTTCTGTTTACAGCCCAGCACTGTGATTGCCTTTTCCCAGTTCTCTTGGCATCTTGAATCCTCCAGCAAGATCTCAAACATAACTGTGAAGAGTTCTGGATGCAGATACATGCAGGGTAGTAACAAAGTTCTGCATTGAAGAGTTGTACTGCTTGCATAGCAGAAAACCCTGGAGTTCTCTGCTTTAAACACAAGTCAGGAGATACTCTGGGCTATGCCAAAGTGGCATAATGCCATGCATTTGTTTCAAAAGTAATCACCAGGGAAGATCAAAACTGTTCAAATAAAAGGGGAAAAATTTGTAGTGCAGCTGGCAGCCACACAGGACATGGGGCACATGCTGTGACTGGAATAGCTACCACAAAACATGGACTGAGCAACAATGAGGAAGAATCATATTTACTACACAGAACATTAGTGGTCACCTAAAAAAAGTTCCTTTTTGGGACAAAAATAAGGATGGACTCTTAAAAATAATTTAAAAAATAAACTAAATAGAGGAACAAAGATATATTTTGAGATAAGGACTGCACACAGCTAGCATAAAAATGACCAATAAGTCCTCAAAACTGAGATGAGAATAATTCACCTATCAAAATCTAGCAGTCTTCCACACAACAGAAAACTCAGGTGAGAGACTTGTTAACAGCACACAAGAGCAGCTATGCAAGTCACAAACTCACTAGGGATACAGTAGAGCTGTACAAAGAATTACTGGGTCTAGAGATGTCAGAACAATAAGCCAAGGAATTGCCACACAGACAGACATTTCTACCAGCAATATGAGTATTCACAATTACAAAACAATTCACAAATCACTGCATTTCAGAACTGGGCCCAAATCCTGTAGGATTTTAACAGTAGGCTTTTAGCTCTTCTACTAAATTAGAAAGAGCTGGTAAGAGAAGTACCATCAGATTTTGGTGCTACATGAAATACTTTGCAAAAACTATGTGGAAAACTGATATTTAATGAATATATACAAACTTAATCCAATAGTGGTAGTTAATTTTCCTTTTGTTTAACTATATTATACCAAAATATGCCTCCAGCCTAAAAAGAAAGCAGCAAAACCTGGAAATTATTCACTGCATATTGGACAGAAAAAGTCCTGAAAGGTCAAATAAAAAATACAGATTTAATTTCACTCACAGGACTTTGGTTTGAGTCTATATATTAAAAACAAGTAAAAAATTCTGTATGTCAAATCACACATACTTCCCACCTATATGAATCAGAACCATCCTCATTATCAACAAAGCACCCAACAGCAGTTCAGATGTATCAGGGAAACCCCTTCTCTCTGCCCCAAAACTGAATGCATTTAGAATGACAGCTAAAACTTGGTATGAAATCCTTCATCCAAAGTCCCTGACAAAACAGCTAATGGTTGCACTCCAGCCACAAGTCACATTAGCTCTCCTTACCATTCTCCCATCAGAGGAGATGTCCAGCCTTACTTTGACATTTCCTTACAGAGACAGCTAACCAGAGGGTTTTTTATATCCATACCACCAGTAGAATGCTAAATGATGTAAAAAGCAGTATTTTATGCATCAGGTACTATAATGTGGTGTATTTCCCATACACTGACATCTGAATGCTGGGTGAACAACACAGAAAGGTGACCTTGATACAACAGTCCTTAACAAACAAGGGCTCTTAACTATTCAGTATACACATAGTGCCTTACAAATATATTGAAAATCTATATTCAAAGGCATTTGTTTTCCTTCCAGCCTCTCTCAAATATTCAGGTTTTATCTGCAACTCTCCAGTTCTTGGAATGTACCCCACAATACCATTTCCTGTTCATTAAAGTTTTCACATTTCATTTTAGAAATAAGCAGTGTTTTTCTCCATCAATTTCCTAGGTTCTACCCTATTTCACTCTCATTGCTATCTTTTGCCTTGCAATTGGAAAAGGCAACACAAAGAGAAGATTTTGCAAATATATGCCAGAGCAGGATGTTGCTGATGGAATGCTGGGATGTTTTACCAGTCTGTATTAACATCCATTGCCTGATTTTTGGTTTATGTCCTTCAGAAGCAGAAATTAAAGGACAATTTATCCTTTGGAATTTCTTGCCTCCTGTTGGTTGGGTTACTATTGTAACTGTAAAACAATGAACAAAGATAAGAGAAAGATGATTACAAGAATGATTGCCTAATTAAATTTGAGCCTGGAGAGGAAAAAGTTATCACAGGCCATACAGTCTTGTTGTAAGTAGGACATGAATTGCTTGTTGATTACATAAAGGTTACCTTATTTTTTTTTGCTTTTTGCACACCATTTCATGACTTCTCAAGTCCATGGTGACAAGCAAGCAGCAGTCAATAGCAAGAGCAATCTGTAATGCACTGTAAACTGCAGAGCCACTTGTCGAATGCCAGACTGTTAAGGTCTTGCTGAAAGGCCAGTTCAATGCTAAGAGCCTTGTCTAAAGCAGCACTCCTGTACCACAAGAGGAGAATAAAAACAACAAACAAGCCAGACTGTTCTTGAAATCTCTTCAAAACAGGGAGTAGTAGAATGAAATTTGCAATGGCAGAATCTGCTGTAAATGAGCTTGTAAAGTACTTTCCAATCTAGTTCCCATTTTCACATCCTCAGTTGAAAATCTTTACCCTCTGGGCTTGACATTTTCCAGGCTTCTTTGGTGAAAAACATATTTGCTGATAATAAATATTTGCAAATATACTTTCTACTGTTTTGAATGCTAAAAGAAACAATTTTCAAACTCCAAAGAAACAATGGTTCAAACTCTTCCCAGGATTTATTTCTTTCTTTAATGAGGCAGCATTAAAATGATCTAAGGCCTTGAAAGCTCCTTAAAAACTTAACCTCTCTAAAGCCTCATACATTTTACATTACCTGAAGTATTAGCATGCTTTTCTTTAAAAAGAAAGAAATAAAAGCAACACAAATTTGGTGGCTAAGTGGCCAAAAGAGAGTTAACATAATTTATGAATATCTTGCATTTAAGGCTGTATACCAGGAGACAGGGTATTAGTCTGAAATCCAGACTCTGAAGTGTTCAAATCTTAGTCAGTTTATTTTTAATAAATATTAGAGAAAGTTACTTCAGCTGCCTGTAAACTGAATAAAGAACACACTAGGTAGAACTCTCTGAGCTCCTGGAAAAATCAGTGAAATATTTATTTCTTTAATGGAAAGCCATGCTTCAGGGAGACAAGGTGTTAGCAACTTTAAGAAAAGTACTCAAGCAAATGATAAAATGGAACTGTGCATTGATTTCATAGCTAAAGGCCTGAACAGACAGTTGAAGGATGGCATCAAGTGAACTTAACAGTTATGGACTAGACAGAACACAGGCAGAGGGTTATGTGATCACATCATTGACACTGAACCACTCAGGAGCCCAGTTTTGGCTTTTGGCACATAACAGGCATTTATGATTAAAGAAATTTTCTTCAGACTTGAGGTTTTTTTGCCTTAATGCTCTGAAAACTAAGTAGTTGATTAAAAGTAAAAGTAGGTTTTCACTCATGACAGCTAAAAATAAAATCAAATCAGAAGATGAAGTTGCAAGCTATCTTTTTGCCTGGAATTTGTGACCAAGTAAGAGTTTGAGGCACATAAACATTTTAGTATCTCACTAAGCATCTTTAAACATGGGTGAGGAACCAGTAACACTAAATTTGACAATATACAGCTAAAATCAGATGGTGAGGTTGATGATAAATATTAATTTATGTTATTGTTTGTGTACACAATATGTGGAATGTTTATCTCCACACTAAACACCTCACTAAGGTAAAGATGATTTAACCAAGTGAAATATATATTTTCTTTTTATCTATACAGATGATCTTCAGATTGGGCCTCATGGGGGGGCTGAGGGATCTGAGCTAAATAATGAAAAGGAACAAATTCTTCTTGTATGTGAAAGGTACAATCCTTGTTCTCAGATTCCACATTGCCAAAAGCTTCTCAGTAACACAGAGCTACCCTCCATATGCAAAGAGAGTTGATAAATATGTGGCTATTTCCTCATTCTCTGGAAGTGGTGAATAATAGGATATAAACTGTCAGTAACTGAATATGTTTACAAACTTACAGTTTGCCACAGTGATCAAAGGTGAATCTGTTCAAAGCATTTAAGGTTTGCATGTACATTCACCCTGCCTGCTCTCTGACAAGGCAAACCCTTCCAGTACACTGCTCTTGTGCTTTCATTGCTGTTCACCATGTCCATCCACCCCAGCCTCCTACTTCCTTATTCTTACTTACTGTAGTAATAAATTTATCACCTTTCAAGCCTCTTACTCACCATTCCCTCCAGCCAGCACCTGAACAAGACTGAACATCTCACTACACAGGCTTGAGACAGACAATATCACAGTCTAGCAGTGTAACTCCACTCCTTTATCACTTTATGTGACACAGTTGCCTTCAACACCATGGTACTGGGTTCCAGAGGCAGGAGATGCATTCCAGTCATTGTCCCCACATTGTGCTTTGCAGCAAATGGTTCAGGAGAGGGGAGAAGTCTGGCAGGTGTAGACATTTCCACCCACACTGCATCTCTGCTGAATCCCAAGCTGGTCATCCCAGTAAAAACACTGTAAAATGACAACCTGTAAAAATCTTTTGTTTTACTGGGGCAGGAGGACCAGATTTTGTCTCCATTACAGTGCACCACAGTGACAGCAAAGCCACATATCCTTCAGCTGTTAAGAAGAAAAAGTAGCTTTGTGGGTGCATAACAGGGTAATATTTTTAGCATCTGAGCTTATCAAGAACAGCCACTCTTAATTCTCCACATTTCACTGACAATGGTGCCACATACTCTTAAATTAACGTGTGAGAAAAGAAATAATAGGAAAGAATAGCAGGAGGCAGGCATGACAGAGGGAAAACAGAAAATACAGAGATTGAAAGAGACTGGGAATATTCTGCCTGAGAGGTTCTGACATCTGTTGCAGAAGTAATGCTAATGAAAATTAGTGTAACTGCTAGAAAACTTTTAAAGAGCTCATTTCAAATTTCAGTCTACCTTAACAACCCTCCTGTGTAATTACAGATGACTAACACTACATGTAAAGGTCCTGAGCAAGCTGGAGGTGCTGTTGAGCACATGCCTGTATTCTACATCTATAGACATTCCCTCTTCTGCCAGTTTGGCAAAGACACAGATAGAATTTTTGTTTAGGACAGTGGAAGAGGAACTGACAATCCATTTCTGATTTCTTGATTTCTTTGGGTTAGCCCTAACCCACCAGAGCAAAACAGAGCAGCTGACAGGAGCCCTAATTATTCATGTAACTGTCTCTGTGCTCCCTGCTTGAGAAATGAAAAGGAAAATGGGAAATGGTTGTGGTGCAAAGGTCTCAGCAAGGGTTCTCTTCTCACATGGGATTGGGGTCATGTATTTATGAGTAGATTATAGGTTTGCTTTCATCTCTTAGGTTTTTTCCATGAAGATACCTACTCTGGACACTGTAAAGTATGATTCAGTTTTATTAAATATAGATATCTAACACAGACATTGTATCCACCTTCATCATCTAGGTTCCCTTTAAAATCAGTGATGACAAATGGGCAATTCTAAGGCACGATTTTAGCTTACCTTAAAGCTAAGGTCAGATGAGTTACACTCATGCTTCTCTCCCTTCATTTCAATTATGAAAATTGCCTTGTACAACTTATTCTCATACAAAAATCCAAACTGCAAAACCTTATGTTAAATGAGATTAATTCCTTCCAGCTGCTTCCCCACTAAACCCCAACACACATACCTACCCTGTGTCTCACAGCAGCATTGCAGAGTTACTTCAATTCTTTTTTATTTTATCCTTTTATGTGTCTCATAGACAAACTTACTAAATGCCTCAAAAGTACCACAGAACTCATCCTTATGCATTCACACTTTATCTCATTTATCCACCAACCACCAGAGTTTTCCAAAATCCCTCCCTCCTTCCCTCTTAAATTCCCAAATGCTCAGTAATTACTTGTTCCTAAAAGCAAAAGTTTATCACCTTTGACTTTACAGAGTTGTTGCCTAGCTCATGATCACATCTAAAGATAAATCCTATCTCTTTACTACACTTGTTTTTTTTACTATCCCTTCTTCACTGTAGGTTTCTGCCTTCCCCATCCTGTAAAATGGATATAAGTTCATGTTGTTCTATAAATCAGAGTAAAATTAATCTTCACATGCTTCAGTTTATGAATCTCTGTGTCAAATACCTTATGGTAACATTCCCTGAGAAGGGTGGTTTGTAAAGCAACAGTGTTGCTTTCTAGAGCAGATATTCCTCTCCTATAAACTAATGTTTAAAAGACACTACCACTTTTTGCATCAGTTCACAAGTCAGGTGTGAGTATGGAATCCACTGGAATAATTTAAAGTAAGCATTAAAGCTTTTAACAGAAATTTGTCCATCCAGTGGACCAATTTATAAAGCAAAACAACCAAATACACCTCCCCCCTTGTGTCTTATGGGTGCATTAGGTTTAGAATTCAGTCACAGCAGAAACAGAGAACTCAGTTAAAGATGGATCTGAAATAGTGTGTTACCAACATACTTACGCAACTAACCTTCATACTGCTGCCATTCTACACTGGCTCTGCTCTAACAGTATTGAATGCATTGCCCTGGGAACTGCCTTTAATAGCTTGAATATCACAGAATCACAGAATGTTAGGAGTTGGAAGGGACCTGGAAAGATCATCTAGTCCAACCCCCCTGCCACAGCAGGATTCCCTAGAGCAGGTCACACAGAAGCGTGTCCAGACGGGTTTGGAATACAAGATATACTTTCATTGGTTTATAATATTTTCCAGTAATAGAGTATTGTCAGGCTAATAACTTATTTTTGAAAACAAAAATATTTTGATATCACAGAATTTGAGTATTTAAGGTTTAGATAAGCAATAGATATACTCTTCAACCTGGTGTCATTTGTTCAAGCACTGTTCCCAGTAACTGTTCCTGTAACAAAATAAAACCCATCATCGAAGGCTTTATTGAAAATGTCCATTATTACACAGAATCACAGAATCACAGAATGATAGGAGTTGGAAGGGACCTGGAAAGATCATCTAGTCCAACCCCCCTGCCACAGCAGGATTCCCTAGAGCAGGTCACACAGAAGCACATCCAGACGGGTTTGGAATCTCTCCATAGAAGGAGACTCCACACAAGGAGCAGCTAGGTTTTGTGTATGCTTGTGTCTATACTTTCAGCTGACCTTTCCACCTCAGGAGAAGTGTATCTTTTTAAGACCTAGTAAATAGAACAACTTTTAAAACTTTGTGAACATTTTTACACACCAAAGTAATCTTTTAACATTCATTTGGGAAGAAATAAAAGACATATTTACCTTCTTTAGAATTAAAACCTCAGATTGTCAAAAATTCTCACAATTCTTCATGCTTTCACTAGTATTTATATATGACTAGTGTTATTATGGTTAGAATGGCTACTTAGATACTTGTTCATCTTGAGTGTGATACACACACTGTTTGCTTTCCAAGCTTTCCAGTATTGATCCAAATAGATTTTTTTATGCTGTATGCTGCTCACTTTTAACACTCTAATCAAGTTGGAACAGACCTGATTGTACCCTACGTTCCCTGATAGTACATATGGCCAGATTTACTGTCATTTCTTCTACAGGTATCCCAGCCTTTCTTGTGCTTTATGTTAGCCAGGGATGCTAACCCTCCTTTGCCCTAAATCAGAACTGAAAGCTCACTTATCTCCCCTTTGCGCTCTCAGTCATTTTGATTGGCACTAGACACCACAGTACTCAATGAATGAGCATCTTGTGTAAAGGGCCTTGAAATGTCATTATATGATAAGGTGATAGAGCTTAAATACAGCTCAGATAGCAAGAGTTATTCATGGACATTGAGTGATTCTGCAGCCACAGAAAAATGGACTTTATGAGCACTAAGGAGTCACAATTAAGCAGAACACAACATATTTGCCACTGGATGAAATATTAGAACACTACAGAAGACTGCAAACCAAAAGAGACACGAGTGTCTTACTGTTGCTACTTCAACTCTCAGTTGCTAAAATACTCCTGAAAAATCCTCTCTGTGCTAGAAAGCTAGTCTTTAGCACCAGATTTTAGCAAAAATCCTAACTCAGAAGTCTACTGACACCATCTTTCAAAAGATGAAAAAATATAACTTTTCTGCCAAGGACTATTATTTACATCTTGTGGGTGAGGTGGAGCTTTGGCCAGTGAGTTAGGTTATTTTATCAAAGGCTAATCACCACAAATACAAAGAGCCCAGTGAGTGTTGGAGGAGCAATGCCAGGAGGAGGAGCCCAAGTAACCTAAGCAGTGAAAAGCACCTCACTGAATCATCTGCTCCCTAAGGCTCATGGTCCCGGGGTGAAAACCTCCACGGTGACCCATTGAAAGAAATATTCTTGCATAACCACCTTCTGCTCTGAACGGGGTGGTTGTCTACCAAGGTTTGAGACTCATTGTGGGATGCAGGTGGAAGACCATTTTTGGAGATTAAAACTTCCAGGGGGTGATATTTTAAAGAGATTGTGGGAATGTGTGAAATTTATTGTGGGGTGTTTAATGAAAGGACTAAAGGTGGAGAAAGGGAGGTTTCTAGGTGGCTCTGGGAGGATGAGGAATGAGAACACAGAAGACAGTTGGGATAAAAGAGTCAATCTGCTGGAAACAGGCAATGGTGCAATACACCTGTCTGACTATGCCTTGTGCTTGATCATTGCAGCTTAGTCTATATAGACATTCAATCCTGTTTTATTGAACTTCTATGTGGATGCACCTCTCTTCTGAGTGGGTGAATGCCAGTGAGCATCAAGCTGGACTATATAGCAAACAGGATGAGAGGTCTAAATACCAGCAGCCAGAGCAGGCCTGAGGGCCTCAAAGGCTTTTGTTTATGTGCCAGCAACAGGGGATGCCTGGGATCCAATGGCCAACTTGTAGGTAGACTGAAAGTCTGAGGCCAGCTACTGAAGTTGTTTGCAGCACATGGGTATATAGGTACATCTACATCCATATATGTTTACATGCACACATATGAATGGTGGTCTATAAATATATGGACTTATATATATCTGCCTATCAGAAACAGCCTGGGGATGCAGAGCCACTGCAGCTATACTGCACTGGGCTACCAGATTCTGCCACCTCAGGCACCATCAAAAAGAAATAAACAAAGATTCTAAATCTAAAATGTCTACATTCACAGGCATTAACATACATGTGTTCAGCACCTGAGTTGGGAAAGAGAAGGATACCCAAAAGCAGATGGCTTTGAAAAAGGTCTAAGTAACTGGAGAGGTCATAGTACTGCAGTGAGAAAGCAAAAATGGAAAGCAATAAAAGGAGCAAGTTAGACAGTGTTTATGGTGTACTGATGGAAAATGAGGGAGGAAAAAAGATGAAATGGTTTAGACAGAAGTAGAACTGTGAAAGGACTGATGAAGGGAAAAAAAACCCAACAACAAGAAAAGAAGAAACTAATAGATGAAGATTTTTGCAATAGGCCTCAGGGAACAGAAATATGACCAGATGTGACACAGTTGGTATGTGGGAGGGATACTACCTTACCTATCTAGAAAGGCCAATGCAAAGGTGGAAATAACCAGGCATGATGAGGACTGTTCAAGTATCTACTGTGGTGAGATAGGAGAAAGCAAAACATACCCAAAAGAGGAAACCATCATTCATGAAAGAGAAATAGGGTTCCCTCAGGGAACATGACCTTGATAGCTAATTCCTTTCAGTGTGATTATAACTACACCCTTTTCAACAATGCTTTACTTTGTGTTTCAAATTATCAGTTATAGTAATAAAGACAGACAATCTTAGCACTTGAACTACTTTGCACCAAAGGTTTTGGTAAATTACTTGTTTTCCAGCACATTACACATTGTTCAAAGGTTCTGGAGCTACAATTTCTAGCTTCTCTCCATTTAACATACTTTAAATATTTTTAAATGTATCTGAAAATTGTAGTAAATATTTAAACAGAGATATGCCAACACTTCAAATCCAAAATACCATAAATGAATGCTAACACTTACTGAAAGAAAGAATAGCCAATTTTGATGAACTGTAAAGCAAGTGGTTTGCTGCTTAGGTTACAGAATATCACCATAGAACCATTCTGGGGGAAAAGAGTATACAAGTGAAACACAATGGGAGCCTATTACTCATCCTTCCCACACAGTCCAGTAGGAACAGTATTTCTAACATGAAGTTTCATAAGAACATTTTGATAGCTGTTCTGCACTACTCTGTTGGAGGGAGCAGTTGGTTTCACTGGACTTAACTTATATTGGAGTGTTCAGGCTTAAGTATACATCCACAGCCTGAAATATCAGCATGTTAGGGGTTTTGTTTGTATTTTGTTGGGGGGTTTTTTGTGGTTGTTGTTGGTGGTTTTTTTTCCTTTGGACAGAATCTATTGCTCATAGTGAAAATAGGCCATGCTGCTTGATATTCTGGAAAGGTACTAAAAGATAAAATTCCACATAACAAGTAAAAATAAACCCCCCACCCTATTTCCATTTAAAAAGAGTAGGCAACATGACAATTAATTAGACTCTCAATCACAAACAATCAAGCAGCTTCAAATATGTATTATCCACACACATAGAAAATGCATTAAAGAGTATTATTTTCAAAAGTGAGCCTTTCAATAGTCAGGAGTTGCAAGAAGTAAAGTTTCCTGCAGTACTTCAATTTGCCACCCTAGCTTTACTGGCCTTAATTACATGATCTGATTCTATTTGCTACAGGTTGCTGGCTTTACTCAGAGCTCATGAGGATGGCTGCTCACTTAACATGAATTTATAAAACATTCTGTTGTCTCAGTGAGCCTGTAGTTATTATTAGTCTCACAAATTCCTGAACTGCAGAGTATAAGAGCATTTCACAAACTGATTTCTTTATGTCCCACTTTCTCTATGAAGAACCAAGGAATACTTGCTTTTGAAATTTATTAAGATCATGCATCTCCCCTTTCCTTGGTAAGGTTACATGTCAGCTAGTCTGTCTCTGCTTATCTACCTATCTCTCTCATACATATCCTCACACAAATGAGTAGAGCCAAAGAGGTTCCTAATTATTACAAGTGAATATGTAAAGGATTAAGGCTAGCAGAATCAAAACCTACTGAGAAGTTATTACAAACAAACGTGTTGTCTGTCATGTCCAGTGTGAACATTGTCACTTGTGGAAACAAAAGTAGACTGAATGTAACAAAAATCAGGAATCAGAGTAGGCATAGTCACACTTCTTGATTAGCTCTCACAAGAAGAGTATGAAAGAATAAGAATAGATTCACACAAAATACTGTAGTGATGCTCTCTGACTTGACTGCATTTGTGAACAGAGTCATGAGAAATGGGAAGATCTTCTATAAAGCTTTGGAAATCCATACAATACTGTCTAGCAAAAACCCTCAAGTAGTGATTGGTGTCTGCTGCTGAATGATAATAGTTTTTCTATAGAGAAGAAACTGTTTTGGCTGACTAAAATATAACTGGTGCTGAAACTCTGTAGCTTTCGAATTATTTCCTGACTGAAGCAAGCTGCTTCTTGTATTTTAAAGCTCTGCTAGACCCTGGTATTCATACTTCACAGTATCACAGTATGCTAGGAGTTGGAAAGGACCTGGAAAGATCATCTAGTCCAACCCCCCTGCCAGAGCAGGATTCTCTAAGACTAGGTCACAACAAAGCTTCCCTGACCAGGAATTGGCCCCAGGTGGCAGTGGTGACAGTGCTGAATCCTAACCACTAGATCACCTTCTTTTCTGGAATTCTTCATGAAATCATTTTCTCTGGAGACAAAATATTTTATCTGTCCTCCTAAACAACCAAGTTACAGAAAGATTCTTTGTGATACCAATCAGAATTGCAATATTGACCTGAGTGGTATGATTAGTTTTGTAAGGGCAGGCAATAAAAAGGAAGTGCTGTATTCTCTAAGAAGCATTTTTCCTCTGAATTCAGAAAGAAGGAAGAGTCCCATTTATTCAATGTCATAACAGGAAGCCTGAGAAGAAAATGAGGATGGACATGGCTTTCCTTTTATTGCTTCAATGAGCAGCTATGTCAGATTTAAATGAGCAGCTATATCATGTCATACCAGCCTAAATAGTGAGGAATTGATTGAAAATCTCTAGCGAGAAAAATAATTGGGAAAACAACTATTATAGTTAGCATTTGAATTCTTTGGAAGGCTGTGTAAAATAAATAGGGATAATGGACTTCAAAAAACTCAAGAGTCTCAAAAGAAAATCTAAGTTGGAGTAAGCAAGCTAAGATTGGGCTGATGGAGACAGTAGAGGTGGATAGGTAGTGCTAATACAGGAACAAGAACTAAAAGCGACAGCATCATCAGAAGCACTGACAAAAGCAACATCTCCCAGCTGGTGTTTCCTACAGAATTCCAGGCTCTGCAATTGTCAAGAGCTGCTATCTTGCATAAAAAATAGTTGCAGCTGATAATGTGATTGACAGCATCTATCTTGTTGAGAGGCAGCATCTTGCAATTCCTGCAGAGACCTACCCTTAACCTTTGGGAAAACAAAGTGAAATCCAATTGGCTATGCTACTTTTGATACTGTCCCAACCAAAACACCAAGTGCAGAAGAGCTGACTTCTCTTGTGAACAGCAACAGAAAAGCTCAAACAACTAAGAACTTGCTAATCTAAGTGACTTGGTTTGCTGAAAGCTAAATCTTTTTCTGTTTCTGTTATCATCAATGCCATGATATCTTTTTATCTTTGTGTGTACACTCCAAAGTCTGTTTCACCCTCTCTTAGCCTGAAAAAACAAAGTAGTACATTCAGTACCTTATTCCAAGAATACATCTTAGGAAGTACAGAAACCCAGTAAGCCACATTTCATCTCATCCAGGAATACAGTTGAGAAAATATTCCTATTAGCAAAAATGTACTTTTTTTGTTATCAAATACAAAAAGACAAATTATATGTTTGTGCAGGAAAGAGAGAAAGCAAAGTTAGAGAGTTAGAGATCATCCTGGATGAGCCAGCAGCTCTTTAATGATCTGAAGGCAGAAAAAAGAATGGAGAAAAACAAGATAATGAGCACATATTACTGAGGGTATAGGAGTAGTTGGTGTTCATATGAAATGAAATAAAAAAACTAGTGAGCAAAAAAAAATAATAAATCTTATTAAAACAAAGAAGAGAAGGCAACAGAAAGGGTCCATAACCAGACATGAATGAGAAAAATAAAATTACATAAAACAGAGACCAAATTACAGATTATCAAATAGAAGAGTTCATTGCTTTTTCTCTAAATCTTCACAGGAGAGACAAACTGTGAAAAGTCAGTTTACAGAATTAACAAGGATATTTAAATGCACTGAAGAAAAAAACATGCTGAAGGAAAATGCAGATGAGTCAAATGTCAGCACTGCAGCAGAGACTGAGAGATTGAAAATCCTCACTTTGGAGTTTTAGGAAATTAGCCATTGGAAATCTGAATATTAGTAAGTATTTATCAAGGACCTGTATGGGAACTGGAAAAAAAACCCAAATCAACAAAAACTTCTCAGAGAACAGAGAACCTAACAGAGAATCAACTAGTCACATGAATACCTAAACACTGTAATGAGTTCCTAGAATATAAGATAGTAAAACAACCTATATGCATCTGTCAAAAAAAAAAATCATGTCATACCAGCCTAATTTCCTTCACCTAGCTAACTGGATAAAGGGGAAGTTCTAGATATGCATAACCTGACTTTAATTCAAGTTTCTGACACTATTCCATAGAATATTCTCCTAGGTAAGCTAAGACAGGACAAGTAATCACCATCAGGTGGGTGACAGTCAGTTGAGAAAGTGCTCTCAGAGAACAATTATCACTGATTTGCTGTCAAACTAGAAGAGGATTTCAAATGGAACTAAATCAGGGACTATAAGAGCTGAGATCTACCAAGCAATTTCACTAGTTGCACCAGTAATGGCCAAGACAAGACCAAATTTAACTGTTGCACTAAGGGAAGAGAGGTTCTGAGCTCACTGGAGGGTGGCATAAAAATTAGTTTTTAGATAAAGGATTGAAATTTCAGCAGCTGGCTGGAATTCAGTAGAGGCAAATGCAAAATGTTCCACACAGAAAACAGCAAACAGACATAACACATGGAGTCAGCTAAGCAGATAAAGCTGCAATAATTGTGCTCAATTCAGCACCAGGGAGCTCTAAGAAACAGAGTGTCCTCTTTTCACAGCAACACTTCAAATAGGATGGAGATAAAATGAAGAAATTTGCAAGGAAAAGTAAAAGGGACTAGAAAAGGAGTAGAAAATATAACCTGTAAGCTGATGTCATCTTTGGAATCTGTCATTTGATACTGACCACTACAGATGAATCAAGTATGAGAGGTAATATATGTCACTGTTAATATCAAGAGATTTTTAAACTAATAACTACTCATGAAGCCACCTCAAGCTTTTACTTGATTCAAATCACTGTGATGAATCAATTATAGTTGGAGATGCCAACTTAGTAGCTGCAGGCTCTCAAATGTTTAAGTAACAATCTGTATTTAAACAACTGGACAATTAATGGCTGGGAGGAATATATTGCTCATGTTGTCCTTGAAAACCTCTGCTGACAAGGCTGCTATTGGAGGAACCATTACCATATTGAACATGAAACTAGGAAGAGGTTGCAGATTATGGCTGTGCCACTACCTAAGTTACTGAGATAAGTGGGACAACAATTTTATCACAAGAAACTTATGTTACAAAGTTGAATCAGGCTGCCCCATATGCTTCCACACTATTTCTGAGTGATAAGTTTTCCTTTGATGTCCAGACAGTCTGGACAAGCTGAGACCTTCAGCATGATTACTGATTATTCTGAAGTATTATGTGGACATCCAGCCCAAAAATTAGGCTTTCAATTTTTTTTCATGAAAGCATATGGTACACATTAACAGGAGAAAAACTCCTGTTGATCAGAAAAAGATTCAGAACAATCACCTCAAGCTAAAAAACTATGACTCATATGACTTCCACTACATATATAACACTTCTGCAAGAATAAATATAGTTTCCTTTACCAGAGAATAATGAAGCTTAAACAAAAAAGGGTATACTGGTAAATATAACATGATGCAACAGGAAATTGAAAGAAATAAACTCTAAAGGATTATCACAAGATACAAACCTGTAAAATAATCAAACTACTCAAATTGATGTTGAAGTGGATTTAGTCTAGCTACAACCAAAAGGTCATCACTGCTCCCAGTAAAATCACCAGAGACATTGGCTTTAAAATAAATAAATAGGGATTTCATTTTAAATTGGGTCCTTCTGAAGCTACATTGCTACTCTTAGGGCAGTGCAAACATGAAAAGTTTTACCCTGGGTCAGAATTTGTATTGTTCCTGCAATTATAGCCCTGCATTTGGCCAGATAAACAATTCAGACAACTTTAAGTGCTCCAACTTTCAGAGGCTGAGTTGAGCTGGCACTGTGCTGGCATGGAAAAGGTTCTAACAGCTTTGTGATTTCTAATATGGCATTTGGAAGTAGACCACTAAGGAATCAGAATATCATCACATCTGTCTTTACTTTTACTTCACTTTGCTTTTTTTTAGCTCTACTAAAAAGCATTGGTTTTCTCAGAGCAAATGTCCTCTTTTTCACTGTCTGTTATCTGCATACTCAGTGAGCTCATTCACAATTTGAGAACAGATTTTGGTAGGCACTTTTTGAGAGTTGACTCCTTGGCAGCCTCACAGAGAATCAAACAACTCATCCATCTGGGTGTAGCTTGTACATCACCAGGAACTTCTGTAGAAACAATTATTTCTCACATGAATGTGTGATAAAGTGTCAAAATATCACCTAAAATAAATAACAGATTTACTAGGAAACTTGATTCTTTATCTTGAAAGTGCAAAGTCTCTTAGGGGAAAATTATAATAGAGGTTGATTTGTGTTTGACCTAATATTTGCATTGTTTATAAAACTTTGGCTTATTTCCATGAAGAGGTCAGACAGGTGTAGCCTCTTGCTTTACAAGACACCTTTCACATCTCCATCTGTTTTTCCTCAATTAATTTTGCAAGAAGCCTAACTCTACCTCTATTTTTTTTAAAAAAAAAGAGACAGCAAAGTCACATTTGTCATGATACAATTGTCAGATGAAATACAAATAAGAATTTGGCTACATTTTGAAGTGGATGATCTTATATATTTGCTCCATTGACTATTTTACTTGATTACATCCAACAGCTTAAAAAAAAAAGCAATATAACATGAAGAAAGATCTTGAACACCACTGCTGTAAGTGAGAAAACTATTTCCATCAAATTGATTCAGTACCAACTGAATTGGTACTCAGAGAAGAGTAAAGATATTGATAACTTCCCAGCTTGTGCAATATGAACCATCCATCAATAGTTATTGAATTACACAAAACAGATCTGTTTATCCAATTCAAGCTTTGAATAGTTTGTTCCAATTTACAGAAAACTAAATGACATGTAAAATCAACTGCAATAGAAAACATGTCATACATTCCAAATACATTTTATTAAGTGAACAGAAGACTCAACAGACCTACTTAGATTAACATGTTTGATTGCATTTAGAGTACAGAGAGGAAACAAAAATATCATAGAATTGTCAGAGTTGGAAGGGACCTCAAAGATCATCTAGTTCCAACCCCCCTGCCTGGCAAGGACACCAGCCACTACATCAGGTTGCCCAGGGCCCCATCAAGCCTTGTCTTAAAAACTTCCAGGGATGAGGCTTCCACAACCTCTCTGGGCAACCTGTTCCAGTGTCTAACCACCCTCACAGTGAAGAACTTCCTCCTAATGTCTAATCTAAATCTACTCTCCTCTAGCTTACACCCAATTTTTATGTTTTATTTAAGAAAACAACCAACCAACCCAAACCAAACACAAAACACGACCCCACCCCCAAATTAAAATACCTTTATAACTGCTGATTTTGCCAAGTACATTAAATTATTCCATTGCTTAAGACAACATAAATACAGGTGACAGTCCTAGTAAAAGGCAATTAGCATATCCAGTGATCCATGAAGCACACAGCTTTCAGTATAGAGTTTAATTATCACAGTCCCACACTAGGGTGACTATTACACTGAGATTTATGGGAAAAAGAAAGGATTATGATCTTTAATGCACTTTTGGCACAAATATACTTTCCAGATTACTTAGGGAGATTGAGGAACATAAAAGATCTTCATGATGGTGTGCAGTAAAGCAATTCAATCATGTGTCCAGGCTGTAGAGCCACAGGGCTGGCACCGTCACTAGTGCTGCTAGTGCATTAAGAGCACTGCAGAGAAACTCATCTAGATCAACAGGTACAATTAATTTGAGCCACACTGCTGATCTTGTGGAGTAGATTTGGAGTATTATTCATGTTCAAAGGCATATCAGTGTAAACACTACCACTGAGCTTTATCCTGCTAGAAATAACCTTGACTGATCTCAGAACCAGAAACAACTTTATATGAATGGAACTCTAACTTATTTACAAAGAAAGAATTTCAGAACATATTCTGTTTACTTAGTCCAATCAGGTTTTTTTAAGATCTTCAGAAAGTTAAATGGCAGCTACTTATCCTTCTTGGAAAGCCAAAATATTGTTTTGCTTTCTTACTTTGGTCAAACTTTTAACTGAATTTGCAAATGAAAAGGTAATGGCCATGAGTAACTTAATGGAGTGAAACACTGTGCTCAGGAGATAAAGCCTTTGTGAAGGTAAATACAATCTAAGATGATAAAGCAAACATACAGAAGTCTAAGAAATACTGCTCAATTTCAAGGATTCCAACTTTTTTTTGTACTCTGAATTTGCTCCTGAATTTTTGAATGTCAGAATCTACTGCTGTAGTGGAGTTGGAACCAGCTAGGGTTGCATATTGGGGAATAGACTGCTCAAGTCAAAGGCTGGAATGGACAGCACAGCTCAGCAACAAGAATCTCTTGCTTTTGAAATAAATTCTTCTACCTCCTCTAGAATGGCTTTAAGAAGTCTTTGTACACAAATACCAAAATGATTAGGAAATGGTTGGGGAAAAGAGTTATTTTCTTGCAGGCCAAGAACAAATCAAGGCAAAGTTTTAGAATCTCAGAATGAAACTATTGTGAACTAAACCCCACAGCTATGTTTTTAATGAAGTTGTGCTCATTTACAACACAAGAAAAACTAGAATCCAAATAGGGCAGAATTGATGAAAATGTGAGCTTTCATGAGATCACAACCTCTATGGCTGAAAACTAGTCTCTCTTACTAGATCTACATATCAAATCTGAAGAGCTGGCTTTCTATAGGCTATGTATCACCAGAATGGGATATAAATGATACTCTATAGGAAAGGAAAATTTCTTCCTCAGTCATACACATTTGAAAAAATATGATACAAATATTTTTTAAAAGACCACTCAAAATTGTGAAAACATACCAAATAAGGTCAGATTTGCATACAAAGAAGACAGGTGACATCCATTAGAAAAAATACTGAACCAAGCATGCTGAGGAAAACCAAATACTTCAATGATGAAAGAAAATTAAAACCCTTACTTTCTAGTGTTTCTGATTAGAGAGCCTAGAAGCACACTCCAAAGAGTTCCACGACAAAAGAAACATTCATAAAGGTTTACATTTGTACAGCATCACCTTTCTTTTCTCAATAGCTTGATTTTATGGGACTGAAATTACCATGAAAACAGAAAAAAACCTACAGAATTGTAATCTGAAGCTGACAGAAGAATACTTGGTACACCAACAACCAATGAAACATTCAAATGAAACCCTGGTTACAGAAAATAGGAGCATTTGACACTTGAGCTGTTGTACTGACTTGTCTTCTGGAGCCATCACTGGGAAAAAGAAAATGAAAAAAAACACAAATTGAAACCTAAAAAAGATTTAAATACATGATTTTGAAAGAAATTAAGACACTTAGCCATAATATCCTTTTGATTTGAAGATGCAGGCAAGGACTTCAGATCTCTCCAGATCTTTGTTACCTGTATAATGCTGTCTGATAAATATCTAGTTCTGTTTAGCATACCAACCTCTGTTTTCACATCCAAATGGCAAAGCAAAAAAGGTATTTCTCAAAAATGGTTCTGCAGGAATGTAAGAGTTTTAGAAATGCACACAGAGTCTTACAAAGAAAGCCTCAAGCCCTTTCTGAAGGTGCATTTCTAGAACAGCTTTGTAACCATGAATCTTCCAACAGTCACTGAGTTCCTTGAGAATCGTGCTGGCCTGAACCCTTCTTTTCCTCTCCAAGTCTTTTCCAAGCAACTACTCCTACACTTGAAGGAATTCAAGGTTTGCTATTTTCTCCCCACTTTTTTTGTGAATTTCTGGTTGCAATCTTGAGCACAGCAGTGCACCCACCACAGCGTGGGTGTTCCAGGAAAAAGACTCTGCAGTTTTGTAACAAGCCTGAGGAACAAGTGTGCACCAGGAGTAGCAAAGCAGCAAATGCAGAACCTCTGCTTTAACTCTGCACACCTCCCATGGACATAGTGTCATATATAGGAGTTGGAAGGGACCTTGAAAGATCATCTAGTCCAACCCCCCTGCCACAGCAGGATTCCCTAGACCAGGCCACACAGAAGCGCGTCCAGACGGGTTTGGAATGTCTCCAGAGAAGGAGACTCCACAGCCTCTCTGGGCAGTCTGTGCCAGGGCTCTGGCACCTCAACTGGGAAAACATTTTGTCTTGTCTTCACACAGAGCCTCCTGTGCTTCAGCTTACAGCCGTTGCTGCTTGTCCTGTCACTGGGCTTCACTGAGAAGAGCCTGACCCCATCCTCCCGACACACACCCTTCACATATTTAAAAGCATAAATGAGGTCACCCCTTAGCCTCCTCCAAACTAAAGAGACCCAGCTCCCTCAGCCTTGCCTCAGAAGAAGTACAATGATTTCTCTTTGTTGCTTGTAGTGGGGGGTAAGGTGCTGGATGTTAGATTATACTTAAAGGGTCAGAAAAAAGCAAAAGACCAAATAAAAACTAGAATATATTAGCAATATACAGCACCAGGATGGAGAGGGAAGAAAGGATGAGATAGAGCTTTGGAGGACAGAACTGCAACTGAAGAGAGAAAGAAATAAAAGAGGAATAAGAAAGCTCCCTTGCTTGAAAAACTAACATACCCAAAAGATTAATAAATTCTATTTATTCAGATTCCTAATTGCTTAAATTTTTAATTTTTTAGAGTGCTATGGAAGTTCTTCACACTAAAGGATACAGCTGAGGCTATTTATAGCAGAAAGTCACAACATTTTTTTCTATATCAGTAAACATGATTAACCACTGGCTCACTGAGGAAGAGTTTTCCATCTGCTAAATCTTCCCATCAGAAAAATACTTAGCCCAGAGAACAATACTCTGGTTTGGCTGAGCCATGGCACAGGAATTAGTGCTCACCTATTGAAGATACTGTCCTGGCACTAACACAAAAATCTTATTGCCACCAGGACAAAAAGAATCCACAGATAAACAATGACTTAAAGGTTGATCTGGACATAAACCTTCCTAACTGCAGTGGTTTATTTCTGCAGTGACTGAAATACATTAAATTCCTGCCTGGCTAGACAAGGTAAAAATAGGGGTTTGGTAGTTAAGTCCTAGCAAGGATTCAAAAAGTGGCTTTGAAGGAGAAATTTTAGGTTGCTTGTTCTAACTGAAGAAGGAGGTTTTTCCAAGCATAGAGAGAAAGCAATGTAAAACTACTGCAGAAATTAAAGGTTCTGCAAGGCAGGCAGTCAGTAATGTGGCCAAAGTTCTGGATGGGTGCATTTTAATTAAATCAAAGTAAACAACTCACAGCAGGGCCAAGTGTGAGCCAAGCTGTAGACAGGCTTCACATACAAGGTTTGAAGGTGAGTCTAAGGAAGTTTGAAGTTGCTGAGGAATGAGAACAGATGAAAACAAAGAGAGAAGAACTGGGTAATGTGCTTTGGGGGAGAAAGAAGGACAGTAACTTTGTATGCAAAATGATGAAGAGCCTGCATGCAGAGATGAAGGGTGCACAGGCTGGAGGAGAGATGATATTATTTGTCAGTATGTGGCTGAAATATGTAATCCACCCAGGACTTATTAGGAATAGTGCTCATGGTTTACATGTTTTTCCAGTCCTTATGTTTACCTGAGATGTCTAGAACAAAATATACTTTTGAGTGATATTTTGAAGGTTCATTTATGGGTCACTGATCATGTTTTGCATTTTAAAGCAAGTTGGTCCATTTATTTCTTGCTTCTATCACTGGTACATTGTGCAGCAATAATCAACAGTTACTCTAATTTCTGGAAACAAGTTCAGGATTAAGTTTATCAGTGTCTGTGTGGACAACAACAAACAAGTGTTCTGCAGCTTTGCTCCTCAGGAATTCTACAGGCTGGGACTTGGGAGTTAACAAAACCAAACCAAAACCAAACCAACCAAATAAAAAACCCACAACCAACCAAACAGAAAAAGAGCATTTGCCTCTTCCCTGAGAGGCAGCCCATTCTTTAGGAGCTGCTTTATGTGACTACAGGGGTGAGGTGTACAACATCATGGGTGGGTGTACAAAATGCATGCAAAATGGAAACCAAATCCAAAATAGAATCATAGATTCCTTTAATAATCCAGCCCTGCTAGGTCATCACTAAATGATGTTCCTCAGCACCACATCTCCACATTTTTTTAAATACCTTCAGGGATGGTGACTTCACCACTTCCCTGGGCAGCCTTGTCTTCATCCATGACTAACATCATCATGAGCTGTTCCCCTTGCAGTGTACATGTTTTCCTCTGACTGACCAAAAATAAATAAAAACCTTGCTAAAAACCTAAGCTAGTAACAAAAAGCACTTGTGAGCAAGTGATAGGACAACTAGGCAAAATATTCTTCCCCAGATATTTCACTACTGTTTAAAAGGAAACAGTAAATATTCATATAGCTCAAATGTTCAACTGATGTAATAGTTACAGCTGTGATGTCCTTTTTATATACAATGAGAATAAAAGTTCTTATACTAAAACTATTAAATCTAAAGTAATTTACCTTATGATCACTTACAGATCTAGTACACTGATTCACAGTGAAAATTCAGAGTTAGCTGTAGGAGCAGAAGAATTTGGTGTATGTATGGAAAGCAGATACCAATCACCTGAATATTCCCCAGAACACCAGGTTTCAAGACATAATGAATTTAATTAATTGTAAAATGCTTTTAAAAGAGCATAGAAGAGCTTTGCAGGTCATTAAATATTCATACTTGTCACCAAAGAGGTCTTAACATTAAATGGTAAATAACTTACATTAAACATCTTAGGCTCAAAATTGATTACAATGATAGAAGTTCTTATTCTGAATCCATATATGCTTTTGTCTGAATGCCTCTTGCCAGAAAAACAGGCTTATGCTGGTTTTTGTAACAGTAAAGACACCTGAAGGAGACTGTTAAACAGCAAATTAAACTTCATTCTCTGTGTTTCTCTGTTGTGTTGGAGGTATCACGGGATATCCATGTATAGAAAATCATAGAATGGCCCCATAGAATGGAAGGGACCTTAAGATCACCTGGCTCCAACCCCCCTGCCATGGGCAGGGATGCCACACACTAGACCAGGTCATCCAGGGCCACATCCAGCCTGGCCTTAAACACTGCCAGGGATGGGGCAGCCACAACCTCTCATCCACAACCTGTTCCACTGCCTCACCACCCTTTGGGTAAAGAACCCCCTTCTAATCTCTAGTCTAAATTTCCCCTCCTTCAGCTTATATCCATTATCCCATGTCCTGTTGCAATCTGACCAGCTGAAAAGTCTCTTCCCTTCTATCTTGTAATCCACCTTTAGGTACTGAAAGGCTGCTGTAAGGTCCCCTCAAAGCCTTCTCTTCTCTAGGCTGAACAATGCCAACTCTCTCAGCCTGTCCTCGTAGTTCTTTAATCATCTTTGTGGCCCTCCTCTGGACCTACTCTAACAGGTCCACATCCTTTCTATGCTGAGGAGCCCAGACCTGTACACAGTACTCCAGGTGGGGCCTCACAAGGGCAGAACAGAGAGGCAGAATCACCTCCCTAGACCTGCTGGTCATGCCTGTCCTGATGCAGCCCAGGATATGGTTAGCCTTCTGGGCTGCGAGTATACCTGGCTGGCTCAGATCCAGCTTTCCATCTAATGTGAATGCACTAGTTTGGTATGTAAGATGTTAAGCATCCTGACTGTCAGTTAATAACAGCAGCCATGTTCTCATGGAAAGCAGGCTTTTAAAATACAGGTTTGCATACAGAAAGTATTTAATAAACAGGTCCCATTTCAGACCTCAAGTTTTTATCATTTGATATCATTCTTTAGTTTAGCTCTAGGTTTTTGGTAACTTGATTATGAAAATACAGCACAGCAAAGATATGTACATGTACCTTTGAAATTCCCACTATATAGCCCTGGACCCCCACTGCTTCCATCTCATTTCACTTTGCTTCACTGTACTAGTCCATTTTACATTCTTGACAATGAAGTCTGACTTGGCAGCTACAAGCCCAGCCAATACTTTTCAACAGTGGTTGATGCAGTCTTATTGATCTATGAAACAAATAACCTTTCTTTTCCCACACTTGTCAAACAAATATACCTAATTCAACAAAAAAAATGTCAGCACAGGCTTAAGCTGATTATTACTGAAATCTAATGAAATATTTAACTTGAACACTTAAGGCAAAGCACATGCCCAATTGCCCAGCTGACCAGACATCTAAACTTACCAACCTTTCTGGGTTGCTGGTTGACACTAACCAGAAATTTCACAGTTGAATTTCATATATTAAATTGCATAAACTGTTCTTGATCTAAGGCATGACAACCATGTACACCAAAACTTTTCCTGAGATCCTGCAGAGGATTGCTGTCATTGTCCTTATGGCCTTATGGCCCAGTAAGGTCAACAGTAGAATGCACAGGTGTCTTGTGATAATAATTCTTTGACTAACTTAAACCTAGCTTATATATAATCCTGCACCAGCAATTATTTTGCTGCTTCCATCCCTCTCATCCTGCTCCAGCATTTCATCCTTCTTCCTTCCTCTATCCTGTTTTGTTTAGTGTGGGTTGTTTGTTTTTGTTGGGTTTTTTGTCTGCTTGGTTTTGTTTGGATGTTTTCTTGTTGGTTTGTTTTTAAATAACCTCTCCAGTTGTGGATTTTCTCCAAGAACAGATTATTTCACCTTCTTCTAGTCAAGGTGTCAATAGGTAGTTTGCTCATCCTCTGCTACTGAGATATTTATCTTAGGGCTGTAGGTATTCCAGACACAGAGCATAGCAACTGGAATTCTGCAAGTGAGCATTTTTTCCATCTTCACAACATTGTTGTGCTCTGGGAACACCCAAAGCTCTGATATGCCTATATTCTCTAACTCCTGAAAGGCTCCAGTCTCACCAGAGCTTTAATATGGATGCCACAGTTGATCAAAGAATTGCCAGTCTGTTGCAGATCTACTGAGAGCTGTGGTAGTTTTCATTCATCATCACACACTCAAGTAATTGAACCTCCAGGGCAATGCTGTCAAGCATCATACTTCCTCCCTTATGACACTCGTGGTGCTGTTATGAGTGCAGGTCATGGACATTTAGGGAGAACAGGCAGTGGAAGTACAGAATGATTTGAAGGACTTTTAAAAGTATTTAATACTTTTCTGTACAAGAAATAGGATCTATATATTGGTTTTAATTTATTTCTACTCTTATTGCAGGTTTCCTCTCTGTCCACTCATCCAGCTATCTTATCCCTTAAGAACACAACTCTAGAAAAGAAGAATTAGTAATAAATCCATCATAAGTGCTAACACTCAACTACTTGATGTAGACTTTTACAAAGTCTGCTTGGTAGAAATAAGACAAACAGGAAAACACAGAGGGAAGAGAGGGCAATAATTTGCTTACTCAGCCTTCTATCATGCATCAATCTGAGAAGAGACAGAGGACAGAATTGATCTGGATATCAACCTTAAAAGAAACTGAATTCAATTGAAGTTGAGGCAGGGGAGGTTTAGATTAGATATAAGGAGAAATTTCTTTACTGAAAGGGCTGTAAAGTCTTGGAATAGGCTGCCCAGGGGAGGTGATGGAGTCACCCTGGAGGTGTTTAAGAAACATCTAGATACAGTACTTAGGGACACAGTTTAGTGGTATGTTAGTGATAGGTATGTTTGGACTTGATGATCTTAGAGGTGTCTTCCAACCTTTATGTGATTCTGTCTCAGCCTGTCTTCATAAGGGAGGTGCTCCAGCCCGCTGATCATCTTCATGGCCCTCCTCTGGACCTGCTCAAAAAGGTCCATGTCTTTCTTATGCTGAGGAGCCCAGAACTGGATGCAGTACTCCAGGTGGGGTCTCACAAGGGCAGAGTAAAGTGGTAGAATCACCTCCCTTAACCTGCTGGCCATACTTTTCTGATGCAGCCTAGGAAATAGTTGGCTTTCTGGGCTGCAATTGAACATTGCTGGCTCAAGACCAATACAGCACTATTGGGTCCCATAGACTTGTACTTATTCAGTTTCATCAGGTGGCTTCAAACCTGCTTTTCACCAACCCCAGCCTGGATGTTCCACGACCTGAGAGGCATAGGAAGCCTGACTGCCAGTGAAGACTGAGGCAAAGAACTTAAGTACCTCAGCCTTCTCCAAATCTGTTGTCATCAGTTCTCCACTCTTGTTTATCAGAGAGGGTACACTCTCCTGGGCCTTTCTTTTCTGAGTTATGTACTTACAGATTCCATTACTATGTTTAATTCCTGTTATGTGCTTAATTAAAAATTAGATTCCTTTGCACTAACACCTTTTTTTCCCCTATTAAAAGAAAACAACTGAAAACCAACCCACTCAGTGAAGCTTTGATCTGCACTCAGCAGCCCTTGAACTTGCTTTTGTTACTTGATGTAAACATCCAGATGTGTTTTGAGGATCAAGGCTGTTTCACTACTCAGTGCAGTAAAAAGGAAAGAGACACAAACTGACTTGAGAGTAAACATAACATCTTGAAGAACAGAGTATTATTTTGCATTTTGTTTCTCATATACACTGAAAACACAAAAATCACATCTTAAGTGGACAGACTTGCATTAGTTGGTCATTGTAGGAAGCCACTTGTTTTATACTTGGTTTGAAATTAACCCTTGGGAGCTGATGAAAGTAGGACAGAGAAAAGCTAGTGCAGCAGCTACCCAGGAGCCAGCAGCCCCATTGCTTTAGCCACGGCTGTAAATTCAAACTCCTCAGTGTGCACAGTGGATTCAGTGCCACTTTCAAAAGGAAGCTACCTGTCAACAAAGAGAATCCAAAATACATAGGCTGACATCAGCATGATAAAGTTCATCCAGAAACTTACTGGCAACTGGCAGAGTAAGGTTCTCCTTTCATTATTCCAAATAATACTCAGTAAAATTGCCTTTGTAAATGGTGAGATTTTATGCCTAGCAATCCAGTGCATGGTGTCTCCAAAATGTGATGTTTCTACCTATGTCTCTTTAGATGTTAGGATATATATCAAGAGGTCATGCTTTAGATCTAACTATTCACATTAACATTTCTTAAACTGCAGAGATGTAAATCATAGGAAATTGAAGCTGGAAAAATGGAATAAATCATCTGAAAAAAGCTGTTGTTTGACAGAATCACAGACCTTTAAGGGTTGGAAGGGACCTTGAAAGATCATCTAGTCCAACCCCCCTGCCACAGCAGGATTCCCTACACCAGGCCACACAGAAGCATGTCCAGTGGGTTTTGAATATCTCCATAGAAGGAGACTCCACAGGCTCTCTGGGCAGTCTGTGCCAGGGCTCTGGCACCTCAACTGGGAAAACATTTTTTTCTTGTATTCACATGGAATCTCCTATGCTTCAGCTTACAACCATTGCTCCTTGTCCCGTCACTGGGCTCCACTGAGAAGAGCCTGACCCCATCCTCCTGATACCCACCCTTCACATAGTTAAAAGCATAAATGAGGCCACCCCTTAGTCACTCCTCCTGAGGAGAGATGCTACATCAACCAGAAACTGTAGCCAGAGAGAAGCTTGCCAAAAGTTCAGTACTGCTAGGAAGCTTAACTTATCACTATATGAACAGTTCTTCAGTAAATTATGCAGCATTTATTAATCAATGCATTACCCTTTCAAACAAGAAACAAAATCCTCCCTTGTGCATATATTACCAGTAGATGAGAGTATGATATATTATGCTGCAAGGAAACCTAAAGAATGTTGTGGGAATTTAGGGCCCTAAATTCAGGGTGAGGCAGGAGAGATGTTTACTGCAGAATGAAAGATGTTCTATAAGGAACTGGTGAGTTGAAGAGAACATCAAAGCTGTGAATATTTACAGTGCCTTTATCTCTTTCAAAGCCAGAAGGAGAGGAAGATCCTGGCCTTTCTTGGAATTGTCCTGCTATGTTCCCACATTTTAATGTGAAAACAATTAGCATTAATTTCTTCAAATTACCCTGAAGTGTTGCTTCTCCTAGTGTCACTTTCAGTTCATAAATATCTTTTGGCTTCACTGTACATTTGATCCATTTTTAGATCATAAGAGCTTATTAAGCAGACCTCTCTGAACTCAACCAAAACATACTAGAGGTTATTTGAAATTTAGCATTTAGCAACCAAATCAATCACTACAAAACAAGCACAAACATCCTGACCACAGTGTATGCATTAGGTGTTGATAACTAGCTGTAGGTGTTAGGCTCTGCCTCAGTCTCCTCTTACTGCAGGCACATCTCTGCCTATTGAACGGCACAGCATTGTGTGATGTGATCAGAGCTGACTCACAACAGCTTAAAATGTGATACTGATCTTGTACTGCATTACAAAACAAACAAACAAGAAAGTCCAACAGCACCCTTGTCAATAAAGCAGGTTATAAACCCACCAAAAATGTCCTTATTTGAGATTCCTACATATCTTTTGGAAATAAATTGCAGTGTTTAATTACACTGTTTACTACTATTAGCTTTTAAACCTTAAAAAACATTGGTATGCTGATTCATTGGGTTTTAATTCTCTGTTGCAACCACTTAATTCTATGACAGAAGGTTTTGCTGAAAAGCCATATAGAGTGCCTGTAATATTTCCCTTTTTTTGAGCTCCAAACCCATACTATTCAATACTATATATTGTTTAATAATGGATCTGTAGAAGTGTCTAAAAACACAATATGGAACATTACTGTGTCTTTATAAGTACTGAATTTATGTCTCTAGTATTTGTTGTTTCTGAAGATTCAACTGAAATTATAACTCATGACATGTTGATGGCTAGTCTCATTTTCAGCTGTGAGGATAACTTAGGTCTGCTACTTAATACTAGTTATTTAGACTCAAGTAGTAAGTGTACTTTGATTGTAAGACCTTGAGATCTGTCAGCAGGAATAGCTGCCAACTACACAGTCAGCTAGGGCTGTATTACGTTTCTGCTTCTGTCAGTGTTCCACTTTGGATCCTCATCCAACTCTTGTCCCTGTTATCTCCATCATTCTTTGAGACAGTAACAAATTGCCTACTTCTTTCCCCTGTGAGTTGGAATAATTGATTTGTCAATGTCTAGTTAAAACCTGTAAAGTAAGCAAGATCTTGCACAAGATTTTATGTCTTCATATTCTGGGGCTGATCTTGGGATTGAGTACAGATGCAAGCACCAAGTTTTTGACCTCACCTCTTTTGCAGAAGAAACTTTGTGCAAAATTTCCTTAACCTTCTCATTTCGACCAAGCTACTTATTTCAGTTTGGGATGCCTAATGAGACACATCAATCCTGAGCTCCTGTGAACTAATTATGTCAAAAAGGTAGTTCAGTAGAGTAGAAACATTTTCCACAGACATATTAAAATGCTAAAAAGGGAGTAAATTTTCTTTGGACACTATGAGGCTGGAAAAAACTGTATCAATGGAATAGAGCAAGAATCATAGAATCATTAAGGTTAGAAAAGACCTCCAATACCATCAAGTCCAACCATAGACCCAAAACCACCATGTCCACTAAACCATGTCACAAACTGCCATGTCTACATGTTTTCTGAACTCCTCCAGGGATGGCAACACCACCACTTCCCTGGGCAGCCTGCTTCAATACTTAAACACTCCTTGATGACAGTTTTCCTGACACCCAACCTGAACCTCCCCCTGCATAACTTGAGGCCATTTCCTATGGTCCCATTGTTGGCTACCTTGGAGAAGAGATTGACCCCCACCTCATTACAACCTCTTTTCAGTTACTTGTAGAGAGCAAGAAGGTCTCTCCTGAGCCTCCTCTTCTCCAGATTAAACAAATCCAGTTTCCTCAGCAGCTCCTCAGAAGATTTGTGGTCTAGACTCTCCACCAGCTTTGTTGCCCATCTTTGGACATGCTCCAGCAGCAAAATGTCCTTCTTGTAATGAGAGGCCCAAAACTGAACGCACTATTCGAGCTGCAGCCTCACCAGTGTTGAGTATAGGGGAATGATCTCTTCCCTGGTCCTGCTGGCCTTACTATTTTGGATGTAAGACAGGATACTGCTGGAATTCTTGGCCACCTGGGTCTGCATTTGGTTTCACCAGTAACAGAAAAGAGTGTTTTTAATCTCATTCCATGTTCTCTCTACTATCACCTCACAGAATGAGAACTTGAAATTTAGGTATGTTGCTTTAGGGGATCATGAACATATTTGTCTCTTCTCAGGTTCTGGGTAATCTCAGTTCATCTTTTCAAGGTGACATAAGTCATCTAGCAAAAGAAAACTAGCTTATACTTTATAAAAATAAAACACATACAGACAGCTCCTTTCTTTCCTTCCTTGCTGCTCTTGACTATCTTTCAATGGTAGTTCAGAAACCCTTTATGTTTTCACAGTTCTGATCTTGTGTAAGTCCCTCCATCACCTAGTAGGAAAGACACTGAGGTGCTGCAGCATGTCCATAGAAGGGCAACGAGCCTGCTGAAGGGTTTGGGGAATGGGTCTTATGAGGAGCAGCTTAAGGAACTGGGACTGTTTAGTCTGGAGAACAGAAGGCGCAGGGGAGACCTTATCACTCTCTACAGCTACCTGAAAGGAGGTTGTAGCCAGGTGGGGGTCAGTCTCTTCTCCCAGGTATCTAGAGATAGAAAAAGAGGTAATGGCCTCAAGTTGCAGCAAGGAAGTTTTAGATGGATGTTAGGAAAAATTTCTTCATGGAAAGGGTGGTTAGGCATTGGAACAGGCTGCCCAGAGAGGTGGTGGAGTCACCTTCCCTGGAGGTACTGAATAAAATCTGTTAATGTGGCACTTGGTCACATAGTTTATGTATATGGTGGTGATAGATTGATGGTTGGACTCGATGATCTTAGAGATCTTTTCCAATCTTAACAATTCTATGATCTAAAATCTCACTTCTACTACACAACCCTGGCTTCTCCTTTGTTAAATGGAATTTGACCCCTTTGCTAGCTGAAGTCCTCCATCAGGCAGTGAATCTGTTCCTTATTTACCAAACATTTGGAATTTAGACTTGAAAGCTGAGTATGCCCTTGGCAATATCTCTTGCTCTACAGTGCTACAATTAAATCTATGGTTAATGAATTTTAGCAGCCTTTCATTGTCAGTTTTGTGTCTGAAGCAAGAATTTCTTCTTTTACCTTTTTAAACTTTTAGAACAATATGAAGACATTCAGTAGCACAAAGTATAAACAAGCCCCATATTTAAGACAGAGTGCACTCAGAATCAGCTGTTGCAGGCAAAACATCTCTGGTATCAAGCAGAATTTGTAAATTACACACTGATGCTTTCAAAGAATTTCTCATGGCAGAGACAGTCATAACATGTTCTTTTCTATGAGCATTTCTACTACATGAAATAAATAATTCCAAGAAATCCTCTCCCAAGCCAGGTTTAAACTCTCAGAAGCTGGCTAGCAAGAAAACATCACACACATATAAACCTAATAGTACCAAGAATCAGATTTAGCTAGCAGAAAAAAAGATCAGAAATTGAACTGCATTGACTTTTCCTGATATTAAAGGGTCCAGCATGCTAGACGCTAGAGTAGTCATGGTGCCCTTCATGACATTAATTTAGAGCCTTAATTCAGTTAATGAAATCAGTAACTTATGATAACCTACATCAGGAATGTAATCCCATGATGAGTTTTGGATTCTCTTCTTGAAGCACAAAGACTGTTGAGGTGGCATTATCTCAACATGGTAATACATTTCATGTCAGCTGAGAGGCACTTCTAAGAAGTCTCATTTCAGAATGGAGTCTGATTTGCAGACACAGACAATCAGTTCTCAAAAAAAACCAGTCAGGATATATTTAACAAAGAAACATGTGTAATAAAAAATCAACACAACATAAAATCACAGCATCACAGAATGTTAGGAGCTGGAAGGGACCTTGAAAGATCATCTAGTCCAACCCCCCTGCCACAGCAGGATTCCCTAGACCAGGGCACACAGAAGCATGTCCAGTGGATTTTGAATATCTCCATAGAAGGAGACTCCACAGGCTCTCTGGGCAGTCTGTGCCAGGGCTCTGGCACCTCAATTGGGAAAAAAAAAATATTGTATGCACATGGAACCTCCTATATTTCAGCTTACAGCCACTGCCTCTTGTCTTGTCACCGGGCTTCACTGAGGCTCCTGAGGACAGTCTCTAACAGGATAGACAGAGACAAAGAAGGCATTCAGTAACTCCACCTTCTTTGCATCATCTGTCACCAAGGCACCCACCTTATTCAGCAGGGGGCCTA
>VWZX01009603.1:1160161-1196873 GCA_013399015.1 Galbula dea
GGCCCCTTTATCTTCTAGTACCCTGTCCCATGAGATTTCCCCTAGCAATTTCTTGAAAAGATCAAAGTTGGCCCTACTGAAGTCTAGGGCTGTGATCCTACTAAGTATCCTGCTCCTACCACACAAGATCCTGAACCCTACCATCCTGTGATTGCTGCAGCCAAGGTTGCCCACAACCTCTACCTTTTCAATCAGCCCTTCCTTGTTAGTAAGTATCAGGTCCCTCCTAGTTGGCTCATCCACCATTTGCATCAAGAAGGTATCATCAGTGCACTGGAGGAACCTCCTGGACTGTGAATGGCTGGCTGAGGAGGCTTTCCAGCAAATAGCTGGGTAGTTAAAATCCCCCATAAGAACCAGGGCCTGTGATTGTGAGGCCACTGTCAGCTGCCTGGAGAAAGCCTCATCAGTTTCCTCATCCTGATCAGGTGGCCTGTAATAAACACCCACAACAGTATCCCCATGCCAGCCTGCCCCTAAATTCACACCCATAAACTCTCAACTCTCCCCTCATCCACCCCTGGATGGAACTCAACACATTCCAGTTGCTCTCTCACGTAAAGAGCAACCCCCCACCACGCCCTGCAGATCTGTCTTTCCTGAAAAGGACATAGCCATCCATGAGCACATTCCAGTCATGAGACCTGTCCCACCATGTCTCTGTAATTGCCACCAGATCATAACCCCTTGACCTCACATGGATTTCTAACTCCTCCTGTTTATTCCCCATGCAGCGTGCATTGGTATACAGGCATTTCAGGGAGCCAAGAGGCTACTGCCTCCACATATGCTGAAAGAGAAATTACTTCCATATTTTAATAATTAGCCTATCTCATAAAGAAGGCTGATAATGGACATTAGTTCAATATTTGGAGTTTCTAATTAAAAACTGATTCTGTTCTGAAAAGTGAAAAATAATTCTCTTTTTTTCCCCAAGTAACTCTTTGCACTGTGTCTGAAGTCCTAGATCTGACAGAATACACTCATCCCTTTATTTTCAAGGGTTACATTAAGTAAAACAAATGGACTCAACCATGACCTTTGTGCAGCATTAACATGTGAATTTACTGTATTCCTTTCAGTAGGTATGCTGAGGCATACAGTGGCAGTCAATTTGCACAGTGTGAAAAATAAGCTGTGGGAAAAGAACCCACTGACTCAAGTTTCAATTATTTTTTTTATGAGGTTAAAAACTGTAAAACCAGCACTGGGATAGGAACTATATTGTGGAGGACATTTTGCCTCTTGATGCACCTGGAAATCAGGTTTCCAAGTAACTGGAACACTACAATGGCAAGATTTTCCAGAGACAAGCACTGAAAAGCTTGTTTAACAATCAGCTACAGAAGCTAATTGCTATTAACACAGTTCCTGCCATTATATTATTCATTTTCATGGACAGTCAGTCAGCAGATAGAAAAAAGTATTTCTAAGCATATATTATAACCTGTTTCTTTGTCACTTATTATTACAGACAAATGTTGGCTTTAATATTTTATAAGGTATGTGATGATTTCATGTTTTAAATTGTGATGAAAGCTGATGGAAAATAGTAGCAGTTACAGAAGTCTAAATTGCTCTGCTTGAAGTTCTCTGCTGAGAAAGTCTTTACTCTTTTTCTACATCATATTTCCACTAATATCAGTTGTAGCTCTGCACAAGGCAAGAGCTCAGGATTTTCATACATCATTGAGGAGAACATTGCCAGAAGTTATCTAAGATTATGCAAATGTACACTCCAGGAGAAGTCAGCATTCCTTTTGTGTGGTAAAGTTAAATTAATGCAGTTTTGGGCTTTAGAAAAGGGTTCCTTTTCCTAGAACACTGTTTCTTAACTTTTTCAGATTGATGATCCAGAATCAAAGCAAAAATCCTTCATGATCTACTCAGTCAGAATGCAATAACAATCATAATTTCTCTGCACAAGGGTTTCAAAGGATGAACTGGAAATATTCAGTCTCAAAGGTCACAGCATGTGGTGATAGGAAAGGAAGTTTTCCTTTGCCTTGTGTTACAGCTGTGCTTCTCAAACCTTACCAGCACTGATGTTTTGAAGACTCTCCCCATACCCAGAAGAGTTAAACAACAATTGAGAAACAGGAACTTAATCTTGCATGCAGAAATACAGTGCAGTATTTTGCATCTCACTAGTGTTTGATTTTGCATTTAGAATTAGCTTCACTGTTTCCTAGAAGAAGGCAAAGATATTGACAATTCCCCTGTAGCACAAAGCTCCTGATAGATTTTGAAGTTCAAGGTTAGGCAGGCCTCACTTTCCTTAGGAACTAGTTGTCTGCAGAGGCCAGCCTGACCATCTGAGCATGTCCTGAGCCTGGGACTAAGAGACAGATCCAGGGAATGACATGGTGAATGTCAAATCAAGCTTGCAAACTGTTCACCCCAAGCTATACACTGCAGAACCTAAAACTGACCCCTAAGAGCTGCCACTTCTACTTTACTCAGTCAAATCCTTAGTAACTTACATAAGGAATGACTGTTGAAATGTGCTCTCTTTTTGGAGAAGAATACATTTCTTATGGTAAAAGTCAATCCTGCTTCTTATGGCACAAAAGGCACAAAAGGATCTTTCTAAAACATAAAGCAAGCTAGAAGCTGCAGGCAATACTGAGCAGGCATTGCTCTTCAACTTGAAGAGATCTGCTATGTATAAGTAGAAAGGACTATTACAGTTGAATGACTACACAAACCCTAAGCACTGCAGAGCATTAAAATTAGAAGCTAAGGGAAAACAGGAAGTTCACACTGTAAAATAAATGTTCTCATTTATGAAACATGCTTCTAAAAGAACATCTTTAAAGAGAAACATGCTACTGCAGAAATTAGCATGCAGCAAACAAATCTGACAAAATAGGACAGTTCATGTTCATGTAAAAATGTGCTAAACAGACAGCAAAATTAGAAAAATGGGGAAAAAATACATTTCATTCTGACTGAGTAGATCAAGAATAATTTTTGCTTTGATTCTGTCCTTTGGGGACCCACATTGGTCCCCACTCCAGCAAATGCTGAAGTCCTGACCTTTATAGGACTAAATAACATGTGTAACTTCATTCACTCTTGGCAGGGGAAATATTCACATTACCAAAGCTGCATGCAGCCTTCAGTGTGTGCTGACTGCAATCTTTGAGGCCAGCTCTTCTCCCCAGAAATCAAATCAGCTTTTCATTGATTCTTTCATATTGGAGCAGGAAAAGATAAGACAGGCCTTGTGTTTGGGTTTGTTTGGGGTTTTTTTTTTTCTAATTACAACAATGTAAAATGAATGTAGAAATAATACCTTCTGCATTTAGGATTACATCCTATTTGTCCAAATTAAATCAGCTTTTTTGTTTGTTTATTTGCACAGCCCAGGAGAGTGAGTCAGTAGATGAAAAAAACAAGGGCAACAATGCAGTTTTGACTACAGCTGCTGCCTGTATATATGAGAAATGGAAACAGCTGAACAATGAATTGAATTTATTCTAATTATAAATTACAGGGAAGGCCTGGAAAACACTTTTAAAAATATAATAATTTATATTCTTAAAATATACCTGAGATTTGGGGTTTGTGTTTTCTTTAAAGTTTTTTATCTCAAATTACCACAAGATAGTCTGTAAAAGAAATGTACTAAAATTCAAAATACTGTCTCACACTTAGCTTACATAGGATGTAGTCCTTTAAATAGTTTATTCCTGATTTCAGTGCAACTAAATATAATGGTCAACTTTATTCTTTGTTATGGACAAAAGTATTCATTTTACTAATGCCATATATAACCTTGCAAAGTACACAGACATCAACTATGGAATTTAAAAGAGTTCATAAACTAAATCTTCAAACATTTCAGCTAGACACTGAGAGCATTCTCTGCAATTAAGTCTTTAGCAAGGCTCCAAGGAGACCTTCTTGTGGCCTTCCAATATCTGAAGGGGGCTACAAGAAAGCTGGGGAGGGACTTTTTAGGAGGTCAGACAGTGATAGAACCAGGGGAAATGGGTGTAAGCTAGAGGAGGGGAGATTTAGGTTGGATATTAGGAGGAAGTTCTTCACTGTTAGGGTGGTTAGACAGTGGAACAGGTTGCCCAGAGAGGTTGTGGAAGCCTCATCCCTGGAAGCTTTTAAGACAAGGCTTGATGGGGCCCTGGGTAACCTGATCTAGTGGGAGGTGTCCCTGCCAGGCAAGGGGTTTGGAACTAGATGATCTTTAAGGTCCCTTCCAACTCTGACAATTCTTTGATTCTGTGATATTACAGACAACTTTTGCTGTCTGCTCAAATGCAGGCAACATGGACACACAGTAGGAATATGTTATTCAATATTGTTTGAGAAAAGAGATACTGTAACTTTTTACTAAAAATCAGGATAGACATCTCTTCACTTTACAGAAACCCCAGCACAGTTCAAGAATAATGCTTGTTGGGAATATATTAGAACTTGATATCCTAAAGAAATTAACAAGTAAAATTTGACATATTAGCCCAGTGAGAAAGAGATTTAAACCTGTTCAGGTTTGTACAATCTCCCAGTTTTGCAGGTTACAGTATTTTTAAAAATATGTATTGTAACTTACTTGCATATTTCCTTTTGATCTAAGAGTAGGAAAAGGTTCAATATTTAAAGACTACACAGTGGAGAATGATAGGAATACATTTATATGCAACTTAAAAAGCTTCCATGAAGATGAAAAGTCAAATCACTTCACTTTGAGAGTAGTAGCTAAAGTGTTGTAAAAAAAGAAAGGTATATTAGCAATACTGGGGTCAGATGGAAGTTTTATATTGCCAGTGATTTTACCAGAATCTATTATTTAAATGGCAGCAAGGAAGTTTCCATATACACACAAATGTGACTGCTCCTGAAAACCATTCTGTTGGTATACAAATGGATCAAAGCAGAGAGACCAAAGACCTTGGTCCTGTATTTTCATTCAAATTTTCATACATGACTGAATAAAGTCAGCATTATGCCAATTACTTCAGATAATAATCATGAATTATTATAATTATGATGTTGATAGTAGGAACAATAATGTATTTAACTGTTTCAGTGGTACAAATGCAGAACAAGAAACCTTCTAATTTAAACAAACAACTTTGCAGGAAAAGAAGAAATATTAAAATAAAGCAAAGTAGATTTTATTATGTGCTATTGTTTCCTTAAAAATGTCAAGATTATGTGTTGGGAAATGTACTTTTCTTCCTTAGATAACTACAATTTTTGTTACTGGTAACTGTTGGTCTAGTAAATACAGCATGAGTATAAAACAGTTAAGACTAAAGGACTCCTGAAAGTCATTGCTAACAGTGGTAAGACTGCCAGTTGCCAGTATGGATTATTATATGTTTAGATTAGAGAAATGAAGATGAGCAAAATTCTATGGAGTTATTAATATGCCTGTAATAGTTTTCCACTAGATATCAAGGCAAATGTTTATGTTCAGAGCCAGAACTACCCAGATGGAATAGCAATATTAAGACCTAATAAAAAAATAAAACCAAACCCAAACCACATCAGTGGTACCACATGCATCCTCACTAGGGTAGAGGGGGGTAGAACCTCTCTTGACCTACTAACCACAGCCCTTCTAATCCACCCCAGAATCCACTTTGCCCTCTTGTCCACAGGAGAATGTCACATTGTCACAGCAAGTTCCACAGCTGCATTTGCTTTTCATAGTCATACTTGTTCTGCTTTTGAGAATTTACTTGGTCTGAACATCTGATGAACCTGGAACACATGGTTTCCATGAGCCCATGGAAAATGGGATGTATCATTTCCTATGGTATTAGGAAAGTGCAGTAAATGTATTCTGGTGTTGGTTTTTTTGATTGGTACCTTCTCTAAATTACATGGAGCAAATAATCTCAATATTTATTCATTATTTATTCACCTCAATATTTATTCATTTGCTCCTTATATATCTTGCCAAGTTTACTATGTATCTCTAGATTCCTAACTCTTCACTATTTGCCTTTCTGGTGGTGGTGGTAAACAAAGATTCAACTCAGAATTTCAGGCTAGAGTCATTCTAGAATGCACAAGTAGCATTTTAATGTGCTGCATTGTAGTCTCCATCTCATTCCTTACAAATAATCATATTTTCCTTGCTTCCTTTAACTATCATCCTAACTAAAGGTCTTCACTGAACTGTTCATAATGAAACCTGAGTTTTCTTTCTATGATGTTAAAATTAAAACAGATCTCAGCAAAGCAGGGAAGTATTGTTACTCATAGCCTTCGTGTATATTGATATCTTTTACAATACATGGTGAGCCAGACTTGATTACTAAATGCTGTGGAAATGAAAATATATTTGCCATATAATATCTCTAATAGAATGAGGTATGAATACTACAGGCTTTATATAGACTGCAAGATCAAGAGGTACCAGATAACAGTGAACAATAGCTAGGACTGCCTCCTACTTACTCCACAGTCTCTGCATAATTGCTCCTCATATTCTACCACTCTCATAATGCATCAGGAGCTTCTACACAGAGAAGTTTATTCTCTCATGGAATACTTCTAAATAAATTGTAAATTGCTCTCAGTCTCACAGTAACAGGAGAGAAAGATGAACACCTTCAGCACACTTAACCTGAGCTTTCTCTCCTGTGGATACCCAAACAGGATTCTACACATAATCACCATTTTTTATCTCTAACTGATAAGAACACAACAAGCCCTTAAGAGCATCAATACAGGATCAGACCAAAGGCCAGTGTTCTCAGTGTTCTGTCCCCATAAGTGACAGTAGCAGATACTTGAAAAAATGCATTTTTTCCATGCTCTCTCTAGTTTTAAAAGAGAAGTGTCTAAGGAGACACAGAACATACTATCATGTTTTACCTGGATCCAGTAATCTATAACATCCAGTATAGATTTCAGGACTACCTGAAATGATATATCATTCTTATTATTACTACATCTGTTAATATAGTCCTGAATAAATACCAGGAGGTAGAAAGAACAGAAACATCTGCTCAAGGACTAATGGGGACAACTGTTCCTGAAACTTCTCATGACCTCACCAGTTCTTCTACTAGAGTACATTGGCTGTCAGAAAGACTGAGCTAGACATGTGTCTAATGTGTCTATGCCATCCGCACTTAAAATCTGAGGAGTTAAAAAAAGGAGACCAACTCATCAGTGTTTACCATGACAACATAATGACAACTGCAGGTCAGTTCCTCAAAGGTGACTGTTTTCATTTGTCTGAAAACCTGTCATTGCTGCTCTTGCATTTCCAGAAGATAGAGCAGCTCAAAGTACCTACATTAACGAGACTGATTAGACAACTGCACTGCCTTCTGCAACTTTAGTTTCCTCTCAGTATAAAACAGGCCTCCTGGTCTTCAAACTTCTCCCATGGACAGGAATGACAGCTGATGTGCTTGTCAATAACACAGAGCAAACCCAGGATTTTTGAAACAGGACACATAAGCCTTTGCAGTTCATAGAATCATAAAATCACAGAATCAGTAAGGTTGAAAGAGATCTCTTAAGATCATCTAGACCAACAGCCAACCTATCACCACCATGCCACTGAACCATGTCACTAAGTGTCACATCTGTATGTTTTCTGAACATCTCCAGGAACAGTGACTCCACTACTACACTGGGAAACCTGTTCCAATGCTTAAACACACTTTCATTTAAGAAATCTTTCCTAATATCAAATCTAAACTTCCTCTGGTGCAACTTTCCTCTGCTCCTCTCACTGGAGAGGTAACCTGGGAGAGGAGACCAACTTCTACCTTGCTACAACCTCCTTCCAGGTAGTTGTGGAGAGAGACAAGGTCTCCCCTGGGAGCCCCAGTACTGAGCCCTGTGGAACATCACTTGTGACTGGCTGCCAACTGGATTTAACTCCATTCACCACTACTCTTTGGGCTTGGCTCTCCAGCCAGTTCCTTTTCCAGTGCAGAGAAAACCTTTCTAAACCATGAGCTGCCAGCTTCTCCAGGAGAATGCTGTGGCAGACAGTGTCAAAGGTTTTACTAAAGTCCAAGTAGACAACATCCAGAGCCTTTCCCACTAGAAGGATCACCTCATCACAGAAGGAGATCAAGCTGGTCAAACAGGACCTGCCTCTCATGAATCCATGCTGGCTGGGCCTGATCCCTTGGTTTTCCTGCACTTGCCATGTGACTGTACTCAAAATGATCTGCTCCATAACCTTCCCCTACAGTGACTCAGTGATTCAGGCTGACAGGTCTGGAGTTTCCCAGATTCTCCTTCTGGCCATTCTTGTAGCTGGGCATCACATTGGCATGTGTTCAGTCATCTGGGACACTTCATACCAAAGACTGATTCTCAAAGAGAGACATCAGTGTTGTCCAACTCAGTCTCTTTAGATGGGCTGCAGAAGAGGATGCATGCATAATAGCTACAGATTCACAAGTTCCACAGGTGAAACACCAAAGTGTGAAATAGATATTTCATATTCTAACAACATAATCATAATTCTATATTCTAATAATTTACATCTGTCTCAAACCTGACTTTTTTTGGCTCTATAAAACATATACCTGCATTGCCCCACACCTGTGCAGCAACCTGTATGCAGATAAATATATTTACTTCCTGAAGTGCAGCACAGACTACTAAAGACTTGGCAAAGTGAGCATAGCAAAGAGCTGTTTTACACAGTCATTTCCTATTCCATTTGAATATACTGGTAAACCAGGACCAAGCTGCTGCTGACTAATTTCACAATCAGAATTTGTGGCTTGCAATATCCTTTCTTACAGCAGGTAGAAAGTGTTGTTCAGAAACACATCACTAGATGCCTGTAGTTGTAGCTGCCTGTAAATGGCATAAATAGCTTCAGAGAAACTCAGAAGTGGTAAGATATGAAGCCTTGTCTTCATCTCTCCCAAGTCAGTGAGATTTCTTCACACCTACTATTTCATGAACTTGTCTCTGCTTACCACTCTGGAGACTAACACAGGAGGGCTACTCCATGGTGTATCTGTCTTACAATTCATCTTAATAAACTTAAGTACATTGATATACTTAGTACTGGTTTTTTTCTGAAAAGGAGTAAGAAAAAAGGAACATGGAGGTAAATACTATCTGCCATTAACTGATATTCCTTGAATTTGCCTTGGGTAACAAACTAAAAGCCACTGAGTATCTCAGATTTCTGAAGAAGGCTAGAGAAAAGTCAGAACTTCCAATTCAGACACTGCAAAAAGTTGCTTTGTTAGTTCTTCCCTAGTTTTCTAAATAACTCAATTTACTATGAAGCCAGAGCAAAATATGCAGAAAGCTCCAAAGGAAAATCATATTTTTTGAGGTTTGAGTTGTTGTTTTGTTGGTCTTGATTTACACAACTAAGATGTTAAGTTTCTTTCAGAATGGCCTTCTAAAGCCTAAAGTCATATCTATGGAGCCATTACATTTTCATCACAAAATCACACCTAAAACTTCTGTGACTGTTCAGTGTTAGATCAGAAACTGTGCTAAAGTGGCAAGGAAAAAACTTAAGATTCTAAGTCTTGTCAGTGATCTAAGCTGATATCAATGTCAGTACTTCTAGGATTGAGGCACAGAATTAATAATTAGCTTTCCAGTAATAGTGCGTTAAAGGGGAGAGTATGGTGACCTAGGAGACATTCACTCCTGGGAAAGTTCATTTGTACTCAGCAAGAACTGACCATCATGTTCTTGGGGACTGTTCCTACAGCAATACATGTCATTATCTTTTGGAGTTGTAGTCTTTTCTTTTTAAATAAAGGGGGTTTTAATTCCCATTTTGCAAAGTCAATGCACAGTTATTAACATTTGCACATCTGAACAAGTATAAAAGAGCAGTAATGAAAAGAAAGGAGAATTGTTGTTATGAAGCAGGAACAGCATGCAATAAACCAGAACTAATCCAATTAATGATTTCAAAGTTAGACAACCTTATCATGAAAGGAATATCACATGAAAGGCAAACAAACACCTGTCTTATTTTTCCTTATCATATGTAGATCTGTGCTATTATAAGTGGATCAAAGAAAGGGCAAAGAATAGGAGTATATCAAAAAATGACTATTTATTAAAGTCAAATCTCTAAAACAATTATTTGTCAGTAGATAACAAAGGAGAAGTAGATAACTAATGTTTAATTTACTGAATTATTTCATTAGTTGCAAGGTCTTGAAGTCTTTCACTTTGAGGCTTCAGCTATTAATAACCTATTCCTCCTAAATTTATAAAACATTAGAAGTTCACATTGTTTTTCAGGAACTATTCAAGACATCAAGCTGAACATCTGTGGGAACAGGCTAGGATCTGTAATTGTTTTTTTTTAATGAACATACTTTCCTCCAGTATTACATTTGCTATTTTGGAGCAAATTTCTTAGACTCCAGATGGTTGGTTTGAAACTAAGGTCAGCTTTGTGACATGTTCTTTATAACAGCATCAATATTCATAAAAAAATTGGAGAGATTTTCCTTAGTAATGGCCTACTTTTAAAAAAATCATCATCTCATTGCTTCCATCTTCATTTAGGTAAATTGTGGGTCTCACCCTGGCATTTCATTAGCCACTCTTGGGGAAAAAAACCAAACAAAACAAACCAAACCACCAAACACCTTACTGTGGGCATGTATCTGTACTGCAGAATAGTTATTGCTTAATTATCTTTAGTTCAGAAACAACATTTATTCACTTCACCTGCTGAAAAGTGTTAGCAGCTTCTCACAGTTCTCTGTAAATATCAAATATAAAAACATTTTCTCATTTCCTTTTTAAGCCCACTCTTTTTCTTTTCCACCCTCAAACTGATGTCCTTAAAAGTCTCTTCACACTCTCTTACCTCAAATTGGTTTGACAAACACACAAAAGAATAAGAAGGAAATATTTCAATTTTTGCTCTAATGGATTATTTGTCCTTTAAGGTATTTCCTGCCTGGAGCATGTACTGTGCTTTACTCAGCTTAATTCAATTCAATTTTGGTATCTAACATAAAAAAGAATGCATTTCATTGGTACTTATCACTTGGATACCATTTGCAATGTATTGTTCATGTGTATCATTTGAATCAAGAGTTCACCTCCAGCTGCTGTGAAAAATACTAGCTAGGAAAACATGCTCACCTTCAGGTTCCCCACAGAGTGTACACTGTGACTCTGCAAGAAGAACAAAAAAACAGAGACAAATTACAATTTCTTCATTTTAAGATCTGTCCTAATTACATCCAAATACAACAAAACTTACGAGAGCTCAAAGTTGGCACAAAAAATGACAATTTTGTTTTGAGCTCCCAATTTTTAACAGCTACAAAATAACTTTCAAAAGAGAGGTTTTGCAGGAAGAATTTAAACTAGAACTCTATAAATGTCTAGTTACATTTAAACAACTGTCATCTTCACAGACTCCAACTGAATGCATTCATGTAGCAGGATTTTTTGCTTCCACCTTTGCAGAAGTACAATAGTGCAGTGACAACAGTTACTCATCAAAAGTTTAAGCCTCCTAATGTTTTATTACTGGAGGTAGCAAACTGTCATAGTAATACAGTTCTTATATTCTTTTCTCATTAAAGACTTCCAGTTCCTCCTAGGTAAGAGGAGTAAGTCAAAGAGTCAATGCAAATGTGCAGTTATACTCTGCAAAATATTCAAGTCTAGAAATGAAGGAAATAAAACTTCATCCTAACAGATGATCTCTAAATGTAAAGCAACTGTTTCATTCCCACACCACTCTTTCAAAGTTGGATATCTTAAAAATTATTTTGCATAATGCACACATATATAGACACATGGAGGAAATATTTTAACATATCCCTTGAGACAGAGCTGCCTCAAATGTTAGTATCAAGCTGTAGGACAAAGTTGTTTGAAATCCAAGTATCAGAATCAATCAAAATCACAAGGAGTATAATCAAGTTGGCAGATAATTCTGATATACTGGAAATCAAATCCTACTAGGACATCTCAGTACAGTATATTTTAAAGCACAAATTTATGAAAACTTCCTTTTAACACTCAGATGAAAAAATACATCTCTAACAGCAACAAGTAGAGTGAAGCAAATAATGTATATGCAGGCACACACAAGCACATGTATCCATTTTTATAGGAAGTCAGTACAAAAAGCAGTTTAACACATCTGGTATTTAGAAATGCCATTCAAACAGTTGCTGAAGTTATCTCCAGCCTTGAATGACAAATAGGAGATTGGACTTTAGCTGTGATACTGACTCAAATGTAGAAAAAGGCAGAAACATACAATATGAGACACACACACTGAGTTGATTGACCTTCAGAGCACCACTCTGACATTGCAGCTATTTAGAAGTACTTTCTCCATGCAGACAAGAGGCTTACAGTCACCCATTTTTGTAATGGCACTTGACTCTACCTCTTTCATGTATTTAAAAAACATTAATCATTCAGTTTTTACTACTGCCAGATGTAGCATGCAGGAGGGAACAGAACAAGAAGAACTATGTCTACCCAGGCAACTCTGCTGCTGATAGGTGAGTCACAATTTTTAAAGCTGTGTAAAGTGGCATGAGACAGAGGAATGAATTGTGATGCAGTTCAGCATCATGAAACAGGTAGTTGAACCACCTATTGCTAGACTCACTAGTGTCCTCAGTGGATCTGACAAACTGAAAACAACACCCCTATAGCAAGCTTGAGAAAATCCCCAGTGAAAAGCATGAAAAGCCTAATCTCAGACAACACAGGCCTGTTTCTTTCAAGGCTGGATAAAAAACACACTTGCCACATTCTGAAGTGATGCAGAGGAAGCAACTCAGAAGAGCTTTTTTTCACTTTTAATTCAAAGACTTTCTGAGGTTTTTACTGAGAGGAGCTGCCTGCCTGTGTGCAGCTTATTATCCTGATTGATAAGGAAGAACAAGATGAATCTGGGTTTCTGAACTTTTGCCTTTTGCTGATCCTCTGTGTGTCCTGCTAACAGCTTCACTGGTTTGTTACAATCCAGAGAGTCTGTCCAAGTTCCTTTGCAGCTCTAAACATCATCTTCTTCCCTCAAATGTCCTCACTCAACAGTACAAATGATCAGCTTCCCTCTTTTCCTCACTAAAATAAATCAGTGCCAATATTGCAAATCAGCAGCAGGGTAGACACTTTGACCACAAAATGAGGCTTGCAGCTATGACTGGTGCCATAAAGTTCTCCAAAAGCTAGCTAGGTATCAACACTATCCTTGCCAGATCACTGCTTTGTTGGACTTCTTTCAGGTGTTTGTTTAAGGTCCTGAGGGCAAGCCTTCCAGAGGCTGGAAGTGTTTTCCAGCTGAGAACAGCACCTCTCTTTCTACCCTGATATGAAGCAGACTTTGTGGATGTGGATGATTCACCAGTAAGCCTCTGTTTCCAATTTTCCCACTGTAGTTTGTTACTGTGAGGGAGGACTAGATACCCTTTTTGTTTTGCTTGACACATACAGATCAAGTGACAAATCAAAACACAACTATTTCTAGTAGACACAAACAAGGTGACAGGGAGGTTGTACAGAGCACTGCTTTCCACAGAGCCTCTCTGTGTGTGTATGTGTGTGTGAGAAGAGAAAGTCTATTTAGATCTGCACATCCTATGATTACTGTTGAGAGACTGAATATCTTAAGTTTCAAAGATTAAAATTGTACAAAACATACACATCACACTCAAATATTTGTAGGTTTACTTGATACAGAAATACTAAAAACCTATCCTGTCTGCAAGTCTCCTTCCAAAAGCTATGGATCTTCACCTCAACCAACTAAATAAGCCCAGCTCCTTCAACTAGTCCAAGCAGGGGGCCCTCTGCTAGTCTACCTCCAATTTTTGGGTTGGGAGTCCCAACTGCTGAATAAAGTATTTCAGGTGCATCCTCACCAGCATCAGAGTAAAATAATATCAGGAGGAAGTTCTTCCCTATGAGGGTGGTTAGACAGTGGAACAGGTTGCCCAGAGAGGTTGTGGAAGCCTCATCCCTGGAAGCTTTGAAGACAAGGCTTGATGGGGCCCTGGGTAACCTGATCTAGTGGCTGGTGTCCCTGCCAGGCAGGGAGGTTGGAACTGGATGATCTTTAAGGTCCCTTCCAACTCTGATGATTCTATGATTCTCCTCAATTTGCTGATCATACTCATCCTGGCATAGCCCAGTATGCAGTTTGCCTGTTTGCAGTGAGAACATTGTCTGTTGACCCACATGCAACTTGGTATTCACATTCCTCCAGAAAAAAAACTAAACAAAACCAAGTCTTAGTAAGAGCAGTCCCTGCTCCAGGTCTCCTGCTTATTATGGCAGTGCTGCTGTACAGCACAAAGGAACAGGGAACTCATGGCCAAACACAGGCAGACCATGACTGCTCTTTTCAGGACTGGCCAGGTCCCAGACCAGCTTAAGGAATGGTGAAATCTCAGCCTTACACAAGCTACTTTTGCATGCCTGTGCTGGAGGAAACCATGTCTAAAGTGGAAGGGCTTCAGCTCCTGCACATTGTGATGGAAAAGAAGCAGGGACATTATCACATTTCAGACAAAGAGATTTTTTAAGCCTCCCCCTCTCACAATTGCTAGTAATGGATTATGCCTCTACAAACCTGATTCATCTAAAGTATTATAATGATGCTTTCACAGGAGATATTCTTTCTTTTTGATATCTTGCTAATCAACTGCCCTTAACAAAGATGCTCATTCTTGTAAGCACTCATACAGGTGAATACCTTCTTTATCATTGCTGTTGAAAGTAAAATTATGAAGATGGGCAAGTGTTCAGAAGTTTGGGACCCACTAGATCAACAGAACAAGGAAAACCTGTATTTATGTTATTAACCTCACTCTGTCATTTTGAGACTGTCTAGCCAACAGAAATAATCTTCCCAGATACAAGAACTTGCTGACAAAATAGGTCATAAGAAATATCTTTTGAAGAAACAAATTTATCAGAAGGATAGAAGCTCTTTTTTTCCTGCCAAAAAATATGAAATTTATTTTATTTTAGTAGTATTTTTTGCCTAACCTAAGTGATAAGGAAAACTAGTAATAATAAACCCAGGCATGTAAATGCCAACATTCTTTCTCCAAAAAGCTAAGTTCAACATTCACTTTTAAATTACTGTGAAGATAAATGATCCTGCTAAACATCTTCACCTTTCATTGCTTTGTATATTCTTCTCTTTATGGCTGGTTCAAACACAATAAAATCTACCATAAAAATCTACAATAAAGAAAACAATATATGGGCTGGATGAAAGACACAACATAGCTGTTAGGAATAAACTGCAATTCAAAATACCCATGCAAGCTATATAATGTAATAAAACTAAGACAGCCCAATATTAGTAGTATTTCAAATCAGTTTAAAGAAAATACTGTGTGTTATTTAACAGTTAGCTACACTTTAAACTTATCACCTCAGCACTGCATTCAGAAAATGGGTGCAGTCAGCCCTTCTGACTGCCCCTTGAATAACCTCTCATACCTAGCCTTGCTTGTATTCCCATTTCATTTGTTGAACTGACCTTTCTATTTTCATCTGACATTGACAGAGATCTTTTGCAGCTCCTCCCTGATGACATCCTTCTTTATATGGGTTTACATTTTAATTACAAATATGTATCTTCTCTCCCTTTTGGGTTTTTTTTTCTCCATTACTCTCTAAATCTATTTACTGAGTGGCAGACAAAAAAAGAAACCCCCATTATATAATTACTGAATATCACTGCCTATTTGAATCCAGAATTCAATGCATCAGAGGAAAACTGGAAATTATTTTTGTTTCACATATAAATGTGGTTTGCCTTACAGAAAAGAGTTCTCAGTTGGCCTTTTCTTTCCTTTCATTTTTGCAAAATCATAATAATTTTCAAAGCAAAGAAAAAATAGGTCAGGTTTCACTTAGGAAACCTAGCAGGTACAGGTTTAGGTTTTGTTTCTACTGACAAGAAATGCAACTGTTTCTGGCACTATTTCATCTATGTCTTTAGTGATGTCAGAGAAACAGAACTCTGTGACACTTAGAGACACATAGAGTAGCCATGCCTTAAATTGAGATTTAGTGCAGCTGAAAAGCAAGGTATAATTTAAGGCTAAACTGTGAGACTTCTAATAATTTCCAGGATTTAAATCCAATATTTGTAACTAGGCATGGCTCTAATAGGGAAAATAAAAGCTGGCCTGCTGTGGCAGGGTGGTTGGACTAGATGATCTTTTGAGGTCCCTTCCAACTCCTAACATGCTGTGATTCTGACTATATCATCTACATTTTCCATTCTCTCTTTTCACTTCTATTTTTTCTCCTACATCTTTTGTCCTTATCTGCACCTTACTCTTCCTGTTGCTATCTACCTCTGCACAATACTATCAGCTGAAACATCAGCATTAAAGAACTATAGGATAAACTGCAATATTTTATCCTGTCCACCAAGATTCTCCCATTCACAGGTATACTCTTTGTTCCACACCAACGCTAGAGCAAATCCTGTGGAGAGCTCCTGCTCTGTGTTCAGTCACCCATGTAGGTAAGGCATTGAGAAACAACTATAAAAACCAACTAGCCTTTTCCTCTGGAAAGCCTATTTGAGCTTTAGTTGGAGAAACTTTTCTGAAGTGTTCTCTAAACCCTCCAATGACAGGGAATATAACCCCCCTCAGGTAGATTATCTTTGCTGTGAAACTCTCTTGGCAGTTGGAGAGATGTTTCCTATATAGCCCAAACAAGCATTGCATGGAGAAAAAACCTTAATGCACTTATGAAAACATAATAATATCTGTTTCAGATCATTCATTGTTTCCTTCAGGTCCTTTTTTAATTTTTTTTCCTATTCTAAGCCTTCATTTTTTCCTCACAGTTGTGGTTGCTAAAACCCATTTTTGCTGTTGTCCCCTGCAGTCTTTCCAGCTTAGGCAAATTTTAAGTTTTTAGTACCCCACACTGAATACAGTACACTGCCAGGTACAGTAGAATATTTACACTCTTACATCCTTTCTATATTTCTAATAATGCCATTGGTCTAATTTTGGGCAGCACTGGTTTTTTGACTCAAATGAGATCTCATCTCACCTTTATAGACAGGAATTTGACTAGAGGTACCTTGAGCAGACACCATCAAAAGAATGAAGTAAGTCAAGGGTACTTTGTTCATCTGCCTTTGCAGCAAGAGCCCTAGTCACATAATCCATGTAAACCACACAAAATCCACAGAGCATTTCAGATGCTTTTTGTAACTTTTTGTTTGAAATCATGAAGTGGCAAAAATCATCCAAGTGATATTACACCAAAACACTGTTATTTCTTGCAGCATTTTGAGTGCTGAGAAATAGTACCACAGGAGGAAAAAGCAAATGTATTTGGACTCAGACTTTTGGTTTGGGCCCACTTCCATGAAGATAAAAGTCATAAAAGAAACAAACAAAAGTAATTTCAAGTTATGTGAGCAAAAGCATGCCATTATACCCAGATATATGTACACATACATTTGGGGGTGTATATATATACACACACATATATCTGACTGTCTTTAAACTTTTTTTCTTCCTCTGAACAGTAGTATTTACACATAAAAATCACCACTGGCAGTCAGTTCATCATGTAGAACACACTGACAAATGTCATACCAACAATTGTTTAGAACTGTTGTGGGTATAGCCAATAAAAGTATCTCATCCCTCAAACTGTTTCTACAAGCACATCTTGCTGAAGGTAAGAACCTGCTTTCCTGCTAATCACTCACAGCATGACCACTCTCAGATTCCTCTGCCTTTGCAATTGTAGTTTTCTTTAATCTTCCCTTTTACCTGGGACATTCATAAGAAAGGGCCTTTTAATGCCCAGGATCAGGCCCTGGGGTTAGGGCAAACAAGTGTGTACTAGGAAAAATACATTAGAAAATCAGCTGCCTGTGAGAAACTAGCAGCTGGGCTAAATTGAGAAAGACAAGAGTAAGGGGCAGGAGAAGCCCTAAGAAGGGCAGATGCTGAAAGAACTTTAAATAAACACAGAAGACAAAACAACCATTATTAAAATAGAGTGAGCCTTAAGCCTAAGAAAATCAACCAACCTGGCAGCAAACTCCACATCCTTTTGAGCAAATGAACTGACATCCAAACAAATGCATAAAGTAACCACTAAGAGCCTATTATTTTCCCCAGATAAAAATATAAGGTTCATGCTCAAAGCAATGTCAGAACCTATTCACAGTACTTGCCCATCTGATCCTTCTCCACATGGAGTTACACATTACACATGCATTAACATAGCCAAAAAAAAGATTTCAGAAAAGAGTTATGAGACCAGACAATCAAACATTTTCAGAGGAAAACAAAAATAACTGAAGCAATAAGAAGCAAAATATAAACCACTCAAGAAGGGGGAGAGGGGGGAAATACAGTTAATGTTTCTCTTGGTGATCTGAAGACAAATTCTTTTCAGAGAGCAGCCATAAACACAGTAATAAAGTGGATGTGCTTTAGCACACTTCTGATACACATTTCAAATGCAGAATATCAAAGTGAAGAGTCCAAATATCCTGACTGAGTCCAAAAAAGACTAGAAGATGTCTTAATAAAGAGAAAATCTACCTGGTTTTCTCCATCTTTTACACTCATTTTCTAGCACTTGACATTTGAACATTAAAGGGAATCATATTCCTCACAGTCAAAGGAAAGAAACCACCACCCAATCACATGGTTGCATCTTTGAGTAACACCAAGGAGAGTAAGGCTGGTGATGAAAAATTGTGAGAGTGTGGACCCATGAGAGTGCTGTGAAATACAAAACTGAAGACAGTCTGCACCAAAGGCTTGCTCCAAACCCCCTCTGGAGCCAATGCAAATGTCATTGGTGTTCAGCAGACTCAGGGTCAATTCTCAACAGCATACTAATGCAAAACACCCAGGCTATTTATCTCCATTCTTCTACTCTCCTTTTTAATCTCTCTTCTCTCACTTTGCTCGTTTTAAGAGATTCCATCAATAACCTCAAAGCCTCACAAGAACAAGTGAAAATGGTGCAAATCCAAGCTGAACATGATATAACAAGGAAATAAATAGATAGATGGCAAAAAATATAGACTGGGACAGCAAGTAATAGAGTAGGTCACGTACTCTGTACTCAAACTGAGGTTTTCATTCCTTTTCTCTCATATAGGAATCAGATTTTAAAAACATTTAAATGGAATGGGGAGCTGGCTTGATAAACAGATTTAGGAAGCAATTTGAAATACAAACTGTGTACAAAAAAAATGATGCATCCATTGGAAGAGTTAAGAGATCAAGTCCAGCATGTCTCCACCTCTGGGCAAGACTGTCGAACGATAGCCTTCATGTAAACACCATAATGTGTATCAGCTTACAACAGCACAAGTTGGAAGAGACCTGCTGAGGTCATTAGAGTTTCCCCCTCAATTCAGAGCACTTCCAACTTCAAAGTAACATTTGGTTTCTCAGGGTCTTACTGAAGTTTGGAAAAGCCACCATGAAGGAGAATCAACAGTCGCTCTGGGCAACTGTTCCACTGTTTGATCACCCTCACCATAAAGCCTTTTTTCCTTATGTCTAATTAAAATTTCCCTTGCTGCAACATCTATCTATTCCCTCTTGTCCTTTCACTGTGCATGTCCATTAAGAGCCTGGCTCCATCTGGCTGTAATGACCCATTAAGCAGCTGAGGACAGCAATTAACTGTTCTCTTCTTAGCTTCCTCTTCTGGAGGCTGAACAAATTCAGGTCTCTTCAGTGTCTCCCTGTGCATCATATACTCCAGTACCCTACCTATCTTGATGGCCATCCTCTGGACATGCTCCAATTCATCTATGTCTTTCTTATACTAGAGTGGGGGTGAGGCAAAGGCTAGAACTGGGCACTACTCCAAATGCAGCATCTGAAGTGCCAAAAAGAGGGGAATAATCACTCACTTTAACCTACTGGCTGTACTGATGCAGCCCAGCGTGCAGCTAGCCTTCATTGCTGCAGATACACCTCTGATATCCTAACAAAAGGGCACTCAAACACAAAGAACTGAGATAAACAAGTAAAGCTTTGGTCTAGTCCATGAACTAGTCCATGTGTTGACCTCACTTTTTAATTGATTATTTGAGGAGACTACAGCAGCAAACTTTGATGTGCCAGGCAATGTCTCCCAACAGCCAGAGACTATAGCAAAACTGGGCACATCTGGAAACTTTATACATGAAGTTTTCCACAGCGGACATTTCTTATCAACATTCATAAACAAAACCAATCCAAAATTCCAGGTGCAACTAAATGAAGCTTAATCAGACTTTTAGATACATCCTTTGACAAAAAAGGTTGTATTGGATCTGGCTGAGCTGCAGTTCATTTCCCCATAGTAGCCCTCACAGTGCTGTGCTTTGTATTGGCAGCTAGAAAGGGGCTGATAACACACTGGTGTTCTGGCTGCTGCTGAGCACAGCACTAGCACTGTAACATTCCTTCTTTAGTTGAGGGCAAGATCCTGGGAGGGGACCCAAGCAGCCAGCTAACCTAAACTGACCAAAGGGATATTCCATACCATATGACATCAGCTCAGATATAAAAGCTAAGGCATGGAGCAGGAGGCTGGGCATTCACTGTCCAATGGCTGCCTGCTGAGGAACCACCATGCATACCGCAGCCCTGCTTCTCGGGAGAGGCCAACCATCACTGCTCATGGGAAGGAGAGAATAAATCTGCTCTGCTTTGCTTCTGCACACACAGGAAACAAACAGGAGTGGACAGTCCAAAAATATTTCACTAAGTTAAACTGAGATGTGAAATTCAATGAGCTTAAATAGAATCATAGAATTGCAGAGTTGGAAGGGACCTTAAAGATCATACAGTTCCAACCCCCCTGCCTAAGAGGGACACCTCCCACTAGATCAGGTTGCCCAGGGCCCCATCAAGCCTTGTCTTAAAAGCTTCCAGGGATGAGGCTTCCACAACTTCTCTGGGCAACCTGTTCCAGTGTCTAACCACCCTAACAGTGAAGAACTTCTTCCAAATATCTAACCTAAATCTACCCTCCTCTAGCTTACCCCCACTTCCCCTGGTTCTATCACTATCTGTCTTCCTAAAAAGTCCCTCCCCAGCTTTCTTGTAGGGCCCCTTCAGATAAATAGCCAAATGGCTTCACATCATCAAAAGCAAAGATGAAACTGCAGATTAAAACTTATTATTCCTTTTCAATCATACGAGTCTCTTTTCTTTCTTCAGCACATCATGTAGACAGCAATGTGCACCTCTTTCAGCCAATCTCACCTTTCAGAGTACAGCAGCAAGCTAGCATTCTGTCACTGACCTGACCTTCACGTCCTTTATACTTCTGTAACGGTCTGGTGATTTCTTTTAACAGTTAGCTAAAGGAAGTCTAGATCTGCAGTATTAGAAGTCTATGTACAGAGCACAATCATCCAAAGGGGTCGATGATAAGGTCAAAATAAAAATTAACAGGTGCTAGGGCATAGCTGTAAGTGCTGAGTATCACAGATCTCTATGTGTTGCTTAGAAACTTCAGGGAATTTGAAGCTCAAACCCCCAAAACTCATATGTGATGCTATTGTCTGATTCTTAAACATCAATGAAATTAGAATCACAGAATCATTACAGTTGGAAAGGACCCTCAAGATCATCTAGTCCAACCGATAGCCCTACACTACTCTTACCCCTAAATCATCCCCTGAAGAACCACATCTATCCTCTTCTTAAAAACCTCCAGGGATGGTGACTCCACCACCTCCCTGGGCAGCCTATTCCAATATCTCACCACTCTTTCAGTAAAGAAATTCTTCCTAATATTCAATCTAAACCTGCCTTGGCACAGCTTGAGCCCATTCCCTCTAGTCCTGTCACTAGTCACAAGGGAGAAGAGGCCAACACCCGCCTCCCTAGAATGGCCTTTCAAGTAGCTGAAGAGAGCCATAAGGTCTCCCCTCAGCCTCCTCTTCTCCAGGCTAAACAACCCCAGCTCCCTAATATTAAGGGACTGTAATTTCTCAGATAAGTCAACAGAGTTTAAAGCAAAATCAGTTTCTCTGTTCTTAGAAGTACCTTTTCTCCTTCCAAGTCCATTACATAAAATTTCTACTGTAACTCTTTCAACTTTAGAGTAATAAGATCTTTTCTCTGCTTTCTAAGAAGATACTAGAAGCATGTTTACATCAAAAAACACCAAGAAAAAAAGAAAAACAACCAAAACCAAACCCCACCAAACAAACAATACCCCAACACCACCACACAAACAAAAAACCCCTCCAGATTAATTGAGCAGTTTCTCTTTATGATCCTATGTTTGAAGTTATGCCAAGTTAACTGCCACCCTCAGTTTGGTTTTCTGCCTGAACATTTAAATGGGAAAAAATTTGCTTCAATCACAAGAAATTTGTTGTTAATATAGCTTTATCTTTTAGATAACCATACTAAACTCTGCTGCCTGACCCCTAAACAGTCACCTGAGTGAGGTTATCTGCAGGACTGGGCATCAATTTAGAGATAATAAACATGCACACTATGTGATTTCCACAATTTTACTGGCAAGACATAACTAAGAGGCAAATTCCTGAAGATTTGAAACTAAGGAGATTAACAAGGAGATAATGTTGATAATATTGCAAGAGACAACTAATGAAAAAGTTATGAACCAGCTTTCCACAATAAAATTATAAATAATTATAGATAAGTTACTAATAAATAAAAACAAAAGTCATAAATGACTAGTTTATCATGTTAAATTTTCTTAATCATAGAAACCTTGCTGAATTACTAATCAACAGAAACCAGACAACCACTAGTATGAAAGTAGCTGTTTGTCAGAGTAAGTATGTCATCCTTGGAGGGGGAAACATGATTTACCATAGCTGTTTTTCACTTTATTTATCCAAGTTTTCTTATTTAAATATTTCAGCCATAGGATGATGTAATTAGACAAGTGCTGTCTGACTTCAAAAAGTACCACACTTCAGATGTTGTTGAAAAACCATAAAGCATAATTGGCTAAGATGTACTCTAAACAGAAGTTTCCCAACATATACAATTCTTCATCAATATTTCAGGCCCTTTTAATAACCACACACTCTTCATGAACTAATTTTAGTGTTTCTAGTAGTAATTAGTAATTCTAGTAATAACAGAAGAAATTTGAGTTAGACACGAGCCACAGAAATGCTTTGGCTTGCATGAAGTCTTCTGGTAAAGTTGTCTAGCCTAGTTTCATATTGTCAGTAATAATCCAACAAAAAATTCATTTAACATCTAAGCTACTGAGAGGAATCTGAACACTTTGAGAATATTCATGAAACATTTCTAGACACATTTTTTATCTTTCCATTTTCTCAGGGGATACAAGATTTTCTCTAGGGTTGTAATTTGAGTTCTTTCTGGTTCCACAGCACTACAATAAAGAAACAATTAAATGATTTTTCATAACAAACCAAAATTCTGGGTGTGAAATTACATGCTTTCACAGAATAACATAGGATGCAAAATCTACAAAAGCAAACAGATAAATATTAACATTTATTTCAACAGAAAAAAAAAGTACTTTTACACATCTTTGAAAATGTGTCTGCTTTGAAATGGGCCCATACAAAAAATATAAAGGAAATTTAATAATACCTATTTCCTCCTCTTTACCTTTATTTAGACTCATAGAAGCACAGAATCATTTTGATTGCAAGATACATTTAAGATTATCAAGTCCATCCATTAACCCAACCCTGCTAGGTCACCATGTCCCTAAGCAACACATCTACACATCTTTTAAATCCCTCCAGGGATGGTAACCAGTTCCCTGGGCAGCCTGTTCCAGCACTTTACAACCCTTTCAGTGAAGAAATTTTTCCTAATATCCAACCCAAATCTCCCTGGCACAACTTAAAGCCACTTTCATTTTCTGTCAATTAAGAGAGATCACAATATACATATTCTGATTATTCTAATGCAATAATATATTGCAAATACATTAAGAAAACCAGAAAAATACAAGTATTCGTGTGGAAAAGTTAAATTGCATTTGAGAGGAGAGAAGAAATAATCTCTCAAACAAAGCTTCAGGTAAATCCCCAAATTATAGCATTGCCTCATGTTGCATTCAACTGATTTCTTTTTTTTTTAAGCAGAAAAATTGAGATCAATGGCATCTTGCTGTTGAAACAATAATTAGGAATACAAAAGAACTAGAAGCCCTGAGAAAATCCAGGTATTTTCTATGCAGTTCAACTTGCTTTTCCAGCTAACTAGAAGTCCAAACTCTGCTTTTAAAAAGGCCTTTGAAAAGAATATGATTATTGCTGAATGTGCAAGATCAAATGTTGCAATAAATCTGTGTTCCTTCTGGCTTCATGTCCTTGCCCTGACATTTTAGTCACACTACTCAAACTAACAACTTCCAAGGGTTATGCTTGCATGAAACATTTTCCAACAGTGGAAAGCAACAGCTCTGTATAGTTTGCATGGTAGGTCTCCTTGCTGTGACAATACAACCAAAATCCAGTTCAGCTTATTGGGAAAGAAGAGAAAGATTTTCCTCCATAGAACCTAGCAAAAGATCTGCCAATATACAGACAGAAAGAAAGGATAAGAATGGACTTTGTGAGAAAGAGCTTGGTGACAAGAAGAGAACAACTCACACTAAGAACATATTTTTCATCAAGTAAGGTAACAAGTACCAGGAGGTAACAAGCACCACAGAATCCAAGTGCAGGGCTTAGAATAATTGCACTGAAATGGTGCACAGAAACACTGGGAAGCTGAAAAAAATCTATAAATACAGAGAAAGAAGAAAAGATATTTATAAGAATGGAAAGGGTCTGGGTTTGTGGGGTTTTTATGGTGTTTTTTTTTAAGACAAGGCTTGCTGGGGCCCTGGGCAACCTGATCTAGTGGATGGTGTCCCTGCCAGGCAGGGGGGTTGGAACTAGATGATCTTTGAGGTCCCTTCCAACTCTGGCAATTCTATGATTCTATGATTGCAAACTATCTGTAGGATTTCACACATGCATAGCCACAAATGAACACTCTGTTCATGTTTACTGAAACATGGAAGCTCTTTGGAAGTGCTACTAACTTCCTCTGAATTCCCTAGAGAGAGTACACTCAGCCTATGGCAAAATGAAATCCTTATTCACAGCAGGAGGTTGATCTCAGTGTGGGAAACACAGTGTCAATGCTGGATATGAAAACCAGGAGAAGAGTGACTCAGACCTTTATTTTCTGAAAGAGGAGGAACTTAAAATACACAAGAGTAGGAAGTGAAATATCAGGATCTTAGTATGTGTCACCATGGCTCAGCCAAAATCAAAGGAATCTCACTGTTTTATCAATGATTTGGACCAAGGTCTTCCAATCTGTAGGTAATAACACAACTGGAGACAGAGCCAGTAATTAAGAGAATGCAATCAGATTTAAAAGATTTTCCATTATTTTGGGGGGGCTGGATGAGCAGAAGGCAAATGCAGCTTAACACAGGAAAAATGTGAGATAATTAGCAGGGAAACCAAACACCAAGTTAGAGAATATGTACTAAATGGAAATCTCATGTAGCAAGCTAATCAAGAGAGGAATTTGGGTGTTATTATGAAAAATAATTAAAGCCATTAAATCATTTCACAGCTGTTGGGGGGAAAAAAAAAGGCAAAGATGATAGCAGGTTACATTAATAGATAGATACACCAGAAAGTAAAGTGATATTATTAGTGCTCTAGGCATTTATTAAGAGCCATCTAGAATACTCCACCTGGCTCTGGCAGACGTGGGAGTATGTGGTGAGGCAGTGCATTACAGAGGGGAATCTGGCATGCTATTTGCACTCCCTGAGTAGCAGGCTTCCAGTGCTATTACCACTAACCTTTTGCCACTCTCCTTCATGACATCACAAATTCCATCCAAACCTAGGTAGGTTATTTTTGTTTCCACTGCTCTTATAATACTGTTTCAGAGTCTCAGTCTTGCATGGTTAAAAACATCCTACTAAATTGCCATCCACTTTTATTCATGGCCAGCTTTTCTTACACCAACAATACCACTTAGATTCTATCACTCTTCCTTCTTTCTGCTGTTTAACTCCTTGAGGTATGATAGAGAGCAGTCATATCCCCTTCTTGGCCTTTCCTTTGCTGTGTAAAACTTGTCAACCTATTAAATTTTCTCTTGGAAAGTAAGCACTCTTCTTTCTTGATCACCACAGTAGCCCTATAAGCTCACTTCTATTCCAGTGCAAATTTCTGCTCTGTGAAGAGGTCTCTGTGCTTGCAAGAATCACTTATGACATCCATACCTGTGGCAGCAAGCAAGGAGCCCAAGGAAAGTGACATGCTTAGCTGTTGCAGCAGCCAACAAGTCAGTCTGTTGGGACTACTGGGAACAACTCTGGAAGGTAAAAGCAATGTAGCAGCCCAAACATATTGGCATAAGCCACAATACCTGCATCTGGCTGGGGAAAGAAGCAGATGGGTATGGGATGCTGGACTCAGGAGTGAAGCAGAGGTAGAAAGGGTTGGGACCACAGGATTGGGAGGGGATTATAGGGCAGAAGGAGAGAGACTTTTCTCCTTGTCTGATTGCAACAGGACATGGGGGAATGGCTACAAGCTGAAGGAGGAGAGGTTTAGGCTGGAGATTGGAAGGGGGTTCTTTACCCAAAGGGTGGTGAGGCACTGGAACAGGTTGCCCAGAGAGGCTGTGGAGGCCCCATCCCTGGCAGTGTTTAAGGCCAGGCTGGATGTGGCCCTGGATGACCTGGTCTAGTGCATGTGGCTTCCCTGCCATGGCAGGGGGGTTGGAACTAGATGATCTTCAAGGTCCCTTCTGACCTCAGCCATTCTAGGATTCTATGACTCTGAGTTCAACTGGGAGTCTGGGGTAGGAAACAAGGCAAAGGCCAGGGGTAGGGCTTTGAAGGGAGTGGGGGCACTGTGGCCAACATGATATGTGACTGTGAGGCGTGGGTAGAGGGGAGTCATTTGAGGGATGGCAGAGGAGTGTATTGCAGGTAGATCCAGATGGGCTAGGAGGAAAGGGGTTGCTGTAGGCTAAATTCAGAAATACTGGGGAGGCTTTAGAGCAACGTAGGTGCTGTTAATGGGGAGCCCATTTGTGGACCAGTACACACTCATACAAGCTGTTACCTTGCTCCCCCTTCGTTCTCCTGTTAAATTTTGCTTTGATAAGGAGATTAAATTGGATGTGACCAAACTGTCTGACCATTTGGCAGTTCTCTGACTCTCCTATGCATTCTTCCTACCACCTTCACCCACTGTCCTGCCTGTCAACAGGGAGCTTGACACCTGGAAGACAAGTTGCTAAAAGATCTGAGAATATTGGCATCTGAGCAGAGGAAACAGACACACAAATTAAGACCCTCATTGAAAAGGCAGCCATACAAGTGCAACTCTCAGATTTGTTCAGTCTCTCAATCAGCACAAGTATTATGTTGAAATGAGCTATTATACAAGCTTCTCTCCTTCCCCAGCAGCTGGGATTTAGGGGACATGGGTGAGTGCCAAGCATACTGTGAATAGGGAGGCTTAGCAGATGTTACAGAGGAAGCTAAGATCTTACTTGAGATAGGAAGAAGGTTATTTATAAGGTTATAACAGGAGGCAAGAGGACAAGGCTACTGTAACACAGGTCATGAAACTATAATATACTTTCATTAGTTCCAGCACTAATGAAACAAGCTGGTTGCTTTCCAAATACAGTGTGGCATTGGAAAGTGCAGCATAAATTTTGTTCAGCAAAACTTTGAACTAGCAAATTACTACAAATAATCAAAGACAATATTATTTGGCTGAAGAATGTTAATAGAATGGCTGATACATACCAGGTATTAATTACAGTTTGATCAAAGAACAGAGCACATTTAGAAATGTTTTCTTTGCATCCCTTAGGTTGGCAGAGAATTACTAATCTCAAAGCACTTTTTAATCAATATTGAAACAGCACAGTCATTTTTTTAACAGAGTACCTCTGAATTACTGTTCTTTAGAACATTTCCCTAGAGCTTGACCATCCTTTGGAGTACTTTAAACCCACAGCTACAAGAAAGACCAAGACCTTTATTGTACCTTTTTGTATGCCAACCATTTCTTCCTTACCTGCTCCCTCTTTTCTACATGGTAGGTGGGAAACATGCAGTCTTATCTTCATATAACAATACAACCACAAATTTACCTGTACTGAGTGAAGTGGCACCTTGTTTTTGTGACTGTTAGTCATCTGATTAGCACTTCACTGGAGCAATGGGAATGAAACTGCCTTTGAGAAAGATTTCAACCCCAGGATGCTTCTGGGTTCATGCACTTGCAGGGAATTACATTGCCATTTTATTTTGGGAACTTTGTATTTATTGAACAAATTAAGACTATGTTGTGGTTTAACCACAGGCTAGTTTTAAAAGCACATTCTTAGCCTTGCTTAGAAGGCAGCTTAGTTAACACAAATCAGAATTTCTAACCAATAGCAAAGGTCAACATTTCAGCAACTGCTTTTATCCACAGCTGGAGTAAAACTAAAACATCAATGCATTTCATAGGTTAAATTACACCAAATGTGAGCTAAGCTGAAATCATTAGCTTTAGTTTATCAGAGAGAAAGAAAACATTTTTTGTACTGTTTCATTTAGTTTGGTCAAAGTTTGTTTTGCTCCTTCAGTTTCTCAGGCCTCCTCTCTCCCCAACAAGTAAGAACCTTAGCCACTTCTGTGATGTCACATAGTTTCTATGAAAATATCTGACCATGGATACCATGGGAAAGAGCCTAGGAGATCTGTTGCATAAAAAGAGCATGGATACAAGGAAGGTACTGAAACCACACTGGTTCACATAGCTCAACATCTGTTACAAAGAAAAACATCAACACAGCAAACCCCTGAAACATGGCTGATCTAACCTGAAAGCAGAAGTCATTCTTTTTCATAATGTAATGTTCAACAAATTCAAAATCTGGCAGATTTTTATTTTGCAGGCAATTCTTTCTCCAACCATGGAGGTCATAAACATCATAGCTGTTCTTCAGAAAATCAGCTTGTAGTAAGTGTCTGTCACATGCATGATGAGACCTGCAATATGTTAAATATTCCTAAAGCAAACTCCTGCTTTTACCATCCAACTAGAAGGTTCCTAAATACTATTGATATTTTTATTACTTTTTTTGTTGCAACCTTGTTCTGTTATTTTGGTAAAGAATCTTCTCAGGTAGAATATGAGAAGAAGCAGGAAATGGACTTGTGCCACTTTAATAAGAAAGGAAACTGCAAAAGGCTGTTGCAATCTGCTATGTCTCTCCCTTTGGACCTTAGTCTAGATAATCAGTGTTGGCTACTTTTTTGCTAGCCATTCAAAGACCTCACTCTTTCCTTACCAACCCAGTAGCCAGACAGAATAGCTTAATATAAAGGTTCTCCCCCAAAGCAGCTGCATTTTCTTTTCTCTATGAAGCTGGAAGAGATCACTGTTTGGAAGAGTTAGGTGTGCTTTACAAAACTCCAGTGCATTTCTAATCTAATAATAAAATAATGCCTTGTGCTCAAAGGTTCCTCTAAGTGCTTCTATTGTTTTGTCTCCAGTGGATACCAGCAAGTGAGTTTAGTTTTTTAGGTTGACAGTTTACTGCTCAACAAGTAGTCAGAGAAAGGACTGTGATTTTCCTGAATGTGAAAAAGTGGCCATTGGGGGATAAAAATGTTAAGGTCATGTGGGTATGGGACAGAATGCCCTAACATGCATTTTTCAGTAACTGATACTTTGCTGAAAATCTATCCATGAGTCTTAAGTGACAATGTCTAAAGAATAATATATAATAATGATAAATACTGGAAAGCAAAATTCCTCCCTTAGCTTCCTGGTATTGATGTTGGTTACTCATTTGCAATGTCATGGACTAAATAAGGTCAAAAACTGAACCAAAGGCATGTGAAATACATACTTCCTGCACTTAATTTTGCCCAGGAAAGGAAAATAATAACAATTAGTAATTACTATTAATAATAATTATTATTGCTAGAGTCACAAAAGGGCTTCTTGCTCCTTGAGTACAGGTGAGGACTCTCTATCTGCATTGTCTTTGTCTTTAGTGTCTTTTTTCCTCTCCTGAAGGGACAGAAAAAAGGTGATGTGCTAGCTAACACCACATGCTTTAGGTGAGGTGTTTGGGGGGGAGGACAGGTTCCAGAGAATGAGCTCCACAGTCCTATTTGCTGGAAAATCACATCCTTCTATCAGAGTAATCTTACTGAACTTGTTTAATCTGTCACTATAAAGCTAAAACAATACAGTTACAAATCAACTAAGACCATATTAATATACTGGATTGCAGTGGCTAAGGCATATCATGCATTTATACACCAAAATTGGACAGAAAGGTCATGGAATTATATTCAGCTTGCAGGAAAATTGATAGGCATCACTGTAAAAATTTCATAACACCCTTCTCAGGTTCCTCAGCAATGTTGAAAAACAAAACCTATCCATTTAAAATATTCCAAGTCTAATATAACCTCCTCTCTTCCCCCTCATCTGAAGTAAAGCATAGAAGGAATGATCTTCCCTTCACTGCTTATGCCATCTAGAGTAAAAAGGTAGCTGTTGATATGCCTGTAGGTGACAGCACAGGCAAGACAAAGTTATGCTGCCCAGCATGTGCAGTGTGCACACAAAAAGTGACAAAGGTGACAAGGAGCTACAGAAAGCAATCAAGTCACCCAAATATGGAAGGCATGAGCATTGCAAAGACTGACAGCAGCCAGCACTGCCTCTCTCAGGTTGCAGAGGATGCAGTATAACCAGCCTTCTTTGGTGCAAGACATCATGCCAAACCTCTCATGCCAGACAAGCGCTTTTAGCAGCTGGAGGTATTTTCCTTCCTGCAAGTGCACTTTTCTGCCATTCTCTCACTTTCAGTCCTCCCTCATATGACATAATCCTAAGGTCCAAAGCATAGACATGAACCAGTGACAGGCTTGACATTCAGTATCTGGCAATTCTCACTCAGATAGCAAATGGCACTGCACGTTACTTGGAAGTGAATGTTCCTCAGAGGATCCCAGCATATGCCTCACAAACCACACTTAACACTGTACAGCAAGCTAGCTTAGATCATTTTAAGTCAGGTCTTAGTAATTTCAGTTATAAAGACAAAGGAATCATTTATAAAGAAAGTTCTAACAAGTTTAATCACTGTATCACAGAGAATTTCAAAGCAGGTGGGGTTTTTTGTATATAATCTACAAAGGATGCAAAGAAAAAGTAAAAAATATATACTGTACAAACATCAAGATTAAAACCCCAACTTTGTTTAAAATAAATTGTCCTTTTATTTCTCTATTTCCTATTTCATTAATAAATTTCAGCAGTTCTTCTCTGTAACAACAGAATTTGCTCTACCAATTTGCAAAGCAAACCAGAATGACTTGACTACCTCCAGCTTCTCAGATCATTAGGAGTGACTTAACCATGCTGATTCTTGCTTACAGACAAACCAACAAAGCAGTCCTTAAAGGGTTAAGAGAAAAGCATCTACAGTGGTGTATGAGCAGGGATGCTGAGTGTATTTTTCTGTATTTTAACAGCTAAACTAGAATGATTTGAAGTCAATTGAGGTCCCCTACTGTGTCAACTTGCTTGAATGGTACATTTAGACTTTGGTCTTTTCGAGTCTCATAATTCTAATCTTTCTGAACTGAGGGACACAGAAACTGAAAACAGATAGGCTTCTGCAGTACCTGAGGTCACAAGAGAGAAGAGATGCAGATGGCAAGGCTACCAAGGCCAGTAGGTAAGACAGCAGGGGCAAAGGTATCATTCACAACCACAGCAGTGTCAAAACCTTGCAAATCAAAGCCCCTGGCTCCTACCTCCTTTTTTGTAGAGCTTAGATGGGGTCACTTGTACTTTAACTTATGGCAGCAAGTAAGCATTAAACTAAAACTGAGTTTTCCATGAGTAGAAACTGCTGAATTTTTCCCAAATTATCTACATTTATAACATGACTTGAATTTTAAGTCAAATATGTTTGATTAGATAAGGAAAATATATTTAGCTAATTGTTTTTATTTTTGTGAACACAGCACACTAGAGGACAGCAGAAAATTTCATCTGGGATCTGTACAATAACAGCTCTAGAGCTGTAATATACACATACTACATTCTTTACCCAAATGAATGACACAAAGATTGCTTGTCATAAGTGAAGTCAGTGAACATTCTATGGAAAAGACACCAGAACAAAGGAGATAATTTGCAGCTGATGTGAGTTCTGTGAGAAGAAGAGTGATGTTTTAGCAGTGCTGAGCCAGAACAATAGAAATAATTTGCAGATAAAGTTTGAAAGAAAAGCAAGGGGGGAAAAAAAATGGTATTTTTATCACAGTTAAAGTATAAAGTTTGTGATGATTCCTGAAAGATTAGGATGATTCATTGCAGAAAAAGGAACCTAAATAATTCCTCTCACCCAAAAACATGTTGGAGGAAATCCATGGGGATTTGAAATACATTGTTCCATATGCAGGGGCTACAAAACTATGTTTATTTTGTTTCCAATTATGTTCTGACTCTTGTCATACCTATTATTGTATTCTAGGTTCTCCCTGTGCATCCAGTCTCTCATGTAGTAATTCCATTTCCTTCCATTACTGTTTTCCCTATAGTCTCTAACCTCATCCTAGTCTTTCTCCCAGGCATCTTGATAGCTGCTGCCCAGCTGTGTGTCAGTACTGGCCCATGGGCACACACTTAATGCTTATGCAGCTGACTTTGACAGAAGGACTTCAGTCTTACCTCTGATCTGATCAAATCTAGGTCTCTATCCCTTCCCTAGCTGTCTTGCTATAGTTACAAAAACTACAAACCCCTCACAACTTTGAGATCAGTGAGTTTACAAGGATTTTGTTAGGAAGGTTAGACAGTGGAACAGGTTGCCCAGAGGTTGTGGAAGCCTCATCCCTGGATGCTTTTAAGACAAGGCTTGATGGGGCCCTGGGCAACCTAATCTAGTGCCTGGTGTCCCTGGCAGGCAGGGGGGTTGGAACTAGATGATCTTTGAGGTCCCTTCCAACTCTGACAATTCTATGATTCTATGATTCTTCTGGGAGGTCCCTCACTGCCATTACTGAGAGCATCCTGGTTCCCCCAGCTGTCAAAGCTGGCCAGACACCAGCACAGCCACAGCACTAACTGATACACCATCATGACACAGACTGCACTGATCATGAACAATCTGCTCAACAGGTATCCCCAAACACCTCCAAGCAGATGACTTGTTTTAACTTGCACTACTTTTGCACACTTTCCCAAGCTCTTCCTTTTATGACCCTCATCCCCTCCCAAATAAACAGTTGACTCTATTTTCCCTTTCCTGAGTGGCTCTGGTTTTGCTGACTTCACATCCTAATTTGGTGATGCTGATACAGTTGCACTGGTATTTCCTGCTTGCTTCTCTTCAACTAGTGGTTTGCTTGCTTTATCTATAGTTTCCTGCTAATTCTTGTGGCCATCTTATGAATGTCACCAAAGGACAAAAAGGGTCATCTGCATGTACATTACTCCCAACTGGCCATCTGTAGCATCCTGCAGTTCCTCATGTCTTTATCTTATCAGATATGCAGCAGCTCAGGATTAGCCACACACACACACACACCTTAACCTCTTAAGGGGAATATTTACAGACAGACAAAATGATTGTGCATGCATATTAAGCCTAAAACCAAGGCACAATGGCACATTTCCCAGGTAAAATCCAACAGCCAGGCAAAAAACACCTCAGTTCCAGTAGAAAATGAATCTCAAGAACATTCCTAAAGACCACAGAGGTAACTGATAGTACCTGACAGGATGCAGAAAGAGTTTTTAGCTGGGATATGAGACAGCTGAATGAAGTCTTACTGTTAGAGAAAGAGTAAGTGGTTCCAAGATGCCCACAGGTACTTACAAAACATAGATTTATTCATAAAATACAAAATAAACTGCTGTCTATATTTCTCTTATAGAGAAATAAAAGTGAGAACAATGGAATTTTCTCTGAATCTTGTGATAAATGCTAGATATTAGGGTACTAGTCAGGCAAATGTAAAAGCATCTATACACATAAAAGATATCACAGAGACAGTGAAAAAAATTGCTTTTTAACATGCACAGGCAAGGAGCTGTTGCATTTCATATGCAGAATACCTACTCTGAAATTCAGGAGGAACTCATAACCTCTTGAACGTTTCTGGGCAGATCTAGCCAAGAGAAGAAAGTCATTGCCAAGGAAAACCCTAAGGTAGGGGCTTGGGGGACATTTATATATTATTGAGGACACAGAATTCATCAAATCTTTTAGGCAAAAGTTCAGTAAATTTCAAGAGGTGTAAAAAGGTACTGGGGAGGAGCTATGGTAGGTTTGGTTTGAACTAATAGGGGAATCAACTGGCAGTGCAGGGCTAATACAGAGTCAAAATGAAATGAAGAAGTTTATTGTATGAAGGAAAAAAAAAAAGATTTGCAGTCCTTGTTCTGAGTTAAAGAACAGATTTAAAAAGGAAAAAGCTACAGTAAGATCTTTCAAGGATATAATCTAAAGGGTAAGTGAGCAGATGAGAGCCCCCACCTACTTAGAGAAGCTCCTGCATACACAAAAGCAAACTCCTTTTGAAGTGTAGGTAGGAAAAATAGGAAGAGACCATTCTAACTGCATCAGTAGTTTTATAATGACTTGAAAATAGAAAAAGAATAATTATAAAAGTGGCAACAAGCACTTGATTAATGACAACCATAATGGATAGCTCACATGCCCCATATGGATACAAATCAAAGTCTGGGGTGCAAAATGTGGTTCAGTTAGCTACAGGCATAAAAGGCAATAAGGAAAAAGCCTATAAATACATTAAGCAGTCATGGGAAGACAAAAGAGAGGAAGAGGCCATTATTTAATTGAACAGAAGACAAAACTATGGATGATACAGAGATGCTGAACACTTTGGTTCAGTTTTCATACATAGAAAAAGTAATTATAATCATCTGCTAAACAAACTGCACTTTAAACAGCAGATCAGCAAAACAAAAGAAGCTGAAGAGTCTTTAGAAAAGGCAGACATATCAATCCTCAGAGAATGAATTACTGCAGAGAACTCCCCTAACTAGCCCAAGTAGTTTCAGCAGAGAGATCACCTTCGGAAGCACAAGGAGGAAGCAGCAGAAGACGAAACACACCACCTCTATCTACTGGGGAAAAGAAAGACTGAGGAAATTAGAAACATCTGAATCCAGCCTTGAAAGTAAAAATGTTGCAAAATAAGCTAGCAAAAACCCCCAAGCTATAAAAAGAATCTAAGACAATCTCTAAACAGCCAGTAAGAATTTGCCTAGCACGCTAAAGCCAATGCAATTGCCTGCTGAGCAGCAAAGATAAGAATGACCTTAATGTGGTTGGTGGTACTGCTGCAAATTTTAACTATCTTGTTAATTATAACCAGGATATAAACACTACTACAGAAAAACACAGTTGTGGGGAAACAACCCAAAACATTCTTGCCATTGTCAACTGTCAGTTGTCAAATTTGGAGTCACCAAACTTGGAGGACATCTTCAGTGCATTCCCAAATCTGGGACTAAAATCCATTTTCAGTAGTGATTTACACAGTTGCAGAGGAAGTGCACTGACACCACTGCAGGGATGAAAAGCATTTTGCCAGACAGCATCAGAATTCAAAATGATCTTGACAAAGTTCAGGGTGTTCAAAAATCAGAAATTCAATTCAACAGAGAACAGGCAAAATGCTGATACTAGAAAGGAGGAATCACATCCACTAATAGAAAAATGGGAATATATGGCCAAGAAAGAACTAGATGAGAGAAATCTAGGTGTTAACAATGATCACAAAGTAAACAGCAATGCCAATGGTATCTCAGCAAAAGGACCTACATCTTTCTTGGTTCTGTTGGTAGATGATGCCTTGAGAGAGGGTGTCAATCACTTGGCTTCCTAAGCTGGTAAATCCCTCCTAAGACCTTAAAAAGCAGCTCCCTTTAAGGAAACTGTATACTAGAGCAAGTTCAGACGAAAAAAACCCAGCAATCAAAACCAGCACATTTAAAGCAGTTTAGCCAGGGTCCAAGACTGAAGGAGTGTCTTACTACCAGTGCATTTACACTACATGGCATGGGGTTTCACACAAGCCTCTTATGGGTTACTGCACCATGGCACAGTCTATAAAAACATCTGTAATCGGCACTTAGATTTTCATAACAGCTCTCTTAGTACAATATAGAACATTCTGTGTTCTTTCTGATTCCCCATTAGGGTAATGACCTCAAACTGAAAAAAAGATGCATAATACAGGCAGAAAAATGCAGCACTGTTGAAACAATGTTTGGATCAGGTCTATTTGGCAAAAGAAACTAGAAGGTACATTACAACTTATTGTAGCATTCTGTTTATCCTTTGAATGGTTATCAACACTCACATAGGCTGGAGGCAAAGAGTTTGTATTGTAGAGGCTTTTTATCCCTCCAGGTCTCCTATAGTTCTTAACAAAAGGCTTAGTCTAAAAGTTTCTGTGCTTCCTCCTGTTATTGTAGTAAGGTGTTGGTAGATGAGAATCTCAGCATGAGCAGCCAGTGTGTGCTTGCAGCCCAGAGGCCAACCGTATCATGGGCTGCATCAAGAGAAGCGTGGCCAGCAGGTGGAGGGAGGTGATTCTCCCCCTCTACTCTACTCTCCTGAGACCCCACCTGGAATATTGCATCCAGTTCTGGAGCCCCTATTCCAAGAGGGATATGGGGGTGCTG